>JAQFZZ010001799.1:0-10110 GCA_034696405.1 Isotoma caerulea | reverse complement strand
AATATATATATATATATAATGAAGCAAAAACTCCATACTATATTTTTTATAATAAATACAAAAAATGAAACGTAACATACCTCACGGCATCAAAAGTTTGATGTCCACATCAAATACATATTTAAAAAAATTTTTATAGCATAAAAGATTTATTTAAGTAAAGACAAAAGTAATTGCATTGGTTCTGAGTAAGGTTCATTAGTAGATACATTGCTATTATCATTAAATATATTATCTAAATCATCATTACAAATATCCGTTAAAAATGATATTTCCGAAATAAGTGATACAGTTGGTGATGGAATTGTAGTAGTTGAAGAAATTGTGGGGTTAACCGGAAAAACTTGAAGGGTTAAATTCTTAGGAGATGAAGAAGTTGAAAGAGATGAAATGTGACATGTTGGTGGTGGTTTCTTATTTTGAGACAAAATAGATCTAATTGTACGTGAAGGTAAAGGAAATATTTTGTGAATAGACATTTCGGAAATCCTTGATGGTTTTAAAATTAATGATATAAAATTAGTTACAGAATTTTTACGAACTAAATCATAATTATTATTAATTTCTACCAAAGATTTATTTTTAAAAATTTGTTGATTTGGATCTTCTAAACGAATCATCATATCTGGATTAATTGGATCTATTTTAGGTATTCCAAAATAAAATTGCTCTTGCTTTAATTTCCCCCAAAATGTAGTTTTTGGAAAAACCTTTGTATCTCTATACAATAATCTTGGCCAAACAATAGGTTTATAATCTATTGGATTTATTCCTAACCTAACACTTCCACAATTAATTATATTGGTTGTGATATTTTCTGTATTAATATTTACATCTTGAATTATAGGTAAAACAGAATTAAAAACTAAATTACCATTTATGATTTCTGCATTACAAAAATCATCTTGACATTGTATATTATCATTATATAAAGGTAAATCGAATTCATTATTGTCTAATTTATTGCTAGAAGAATTAATAATATTTACATTATTAGCTTTAGCAATACATTTATTTTGTTTTTGAAGACGTTTTCTATTTTTCCTTGCATAATTCAAAGCTTTCTTTGAAATCGAACTTTTCTTATTATTTCTCATTATTAGCTGTTTAAATAGATTTAATGAGGGTGATATTAATGTTGTATCTATAAATATAATCAAATAAATATAATTAAAATGTTATCATTATATACACAAAAATTCATTTTGTAGAACTTATAGAGTAAAGAATTGAAAGATGTTAAAAATTTAAAGCCGTTTTAATGCGTACAACTGTTGTCTAGGATATTTAGCTGTAAGCGCATTAATCTCGATAAGGGTTTCTGAATCATCTTCATTAGGAGCAGTAGGAATTTCTGTTGGAATCAATAATTTATCTCTATCATACACATGTATTGGCAGAGTTGTAGTTTTATCTTCATTGATTAATTCAGGAAGAGAAATGTATGAATGTTCACGACGAGATTGGAAGTAAAATCCAACAAATGGTAATGAAGTTAGCCAAGGAAATATTATTCCCAGTTTTAAACGATAATTTTTTATAAAGGAATACAGGATGAACAAAAGAATTATTAAGATTGTTGATGCAAAAAGTTTATAAGATAAACTTCGTAGTGGATCTAATGTCATGTTAGTCATTAAAGTTGAAATTGTTTGTTGTTCTCGAGTGAGTGCTTGTCCTTTTTGTGTAGCATCAATAATTTGATCAATACGACTTTGTTTGTTTAATTGTTTGATAAGTCCAAGTATTGTTTCTTGTCCCGTAAGTTCATCAATGGAATAAAAGCCAGGTTGTATGAATGAAATATCAGGCATCGCTTGTAGTGAAATTCCTTCATTGGGTGATGGAAGAATAGGTAGATTAGTTAAAACACTACGGTTACTCAAATGAACTATTTTATCTCCGGTGTCAAACATGAAGATAGGGCTAGGACAGTCGATGTAGATTGGATTGTCAACAATTTCGTGACTTAATCCTGACAACCATCCGGTTTTAAGTTGGTGTTGATACTGGTACAGTACTGGCCATTCTCGAGTACAGTTTTTTTGCATCAATAATTGATATTCGTTGATTTCTTCACATTTATAAACTGAAATTGCATCACCATTAAGTCTTGCACGATATGTGTTATCACGCATCAAAGCTCGAACCATTACACTCACTTGTCCTCCTTCAGCAAGTGCTCGAAGTAATTCAAGTTCCAATTGATGCGATCTGCATACATCACGATGTAGTATTTGTATACCAAAAGTTAAATTATTAGCGAGAAGTTCATAAAGAAACTGAAATTCCCCATTTACTTGAGAATCTAATTTCGCTTTGGGTAAGGGCAAAGAAACTGTAGATGTAGACCGTTTGGATTTACTCGTTCCTCTAACTGCTTTGGCTATATTGTGTGTAGGAGCAATGATATTATTCAATTCACCGTGCGTGTCTTGCGAATATAATAATCCTTGTTCACTATGACCAATGTTTAAACCACAATATTTTACATGTGTTAGTTTAGTCACGGCTAAATTCACTGCTGGACAGGAAAGTCTTTCATCAGTAAAAAGGCATTTTGTAGATTGTCCTTTTACTAGTCTACAAACATTTATTTCACTTGGGATCCAAATTAAAACACCTTGATCAGTTGGACAATATCCACGTTGATATTTGCAGTCTTCAGTTAGTTTAGATGCAGATATTATACTGTCATCAACATTGTTTACTGATAGTTTTAAACTTATGAAGAAATAATTAGTCACTCGTTTTTCATCTGTATGAGGCCAAGAAAATTCAGTATTCGCGTTTTCTTTAGTTCCAAATACACCATCCATTATACGAACCATTTCTTGTCCTTCAGGACTTCGTTGACGTTTTACCATAACTCTACAGTCTTGTTCACTAACAGCAGAACGTATTTTAGTATTGGCACTTGAGTAACTTCCCCAGAAGAAATAACTTTTCCTTTGATATAGTTCTTCCTTAAAACATTCATAGCCATCAAGCATTTGCTTAGTTAAGTCTGGAAACCAAAAAGTTATATTGACCACCTTTGAAGGCTTGTCAATAGGGAGCAATGGACATGAAATACTAGGGGGCAGTTTATATAACACTCCGGATGTCCATCCTCTACAGTAGTAAAGTGGAGTACTCTTATGATCCAAAGAATTAAACAGTTCATGAACAGATTGTTCGGTGGTTTTAGGTTTAATAGGTTTAGTCACTAATGATTCACTTGGAACTATAATTATAATTAATATTATGAATAACAACATTTTGAATATAATATATAAATCTTAAAATTAATGTCTTATTTTAATATTATAATCCTTATGCCAAGCTGGAGTTTGTCTTGTTCTTTCAGATCTACGCAAAGGTGTAGAAGGTCTTATATTATCATTATTATGTACAGTAGTAGTATCATCATCATCGGAATCATTATCATCAATTATTTCTATATCAGTAAACCAAATGATTTTAATATCTCTAAAAATATCAATTATTTCGTGCTTATTTATTGAAATCATATGTGCTAAATCAACCATTAAAGTAAATAATATTGGATATAAATGTGTTTTAGAATACTTATTTATTACATATTTACAAAAAAATTCCAAGGTTTTATCACCTGTAATAAGTAAGCTTTTTCCTTTAAAATTATTTACAAAAAAATCAATGGACTCTTTTGAAATAGGATCTGATAAATGGAAATAGTTCATTTTAAAAGGTAATTTCAATTGTGAAAATGAAAAAGGATCTTTTGATGAAAAAATATCAGTCCATAATGGATTTGAAATTTTATTTATACATAAAATATCATTTATTTGATTTGTTAAACATAACTGATTTAAATCTTGAATTGCTGGTAAGTCAGCTATAAAAAGAATTTTAAATGGAAAGTAAACAACTGTAGAATTAAAACTATTGGTTGTAACTTCAATACTTAAATCTCTTATTGATTTGAAAAATAATTCAGGCTTTTCAAGTTCTTCAAATAAATCACTTTGTGATTGAAATAAAATACTTTCATTTGTATCTGTAGTAAACAAGTCATTAATTTTTCTCATTCTTCGAACATGAACTTTGATCAATCTACCAGTGTCTAAACATTTTACAGTGTATGTAACATCATTAATTTTATTTACGACCTCATGTTTACCTAGGAAAAATGGAATAAATTTCAATGACTGACCTTTTTCTACCTTTTTCGGATATTGTAGTTTTACAACATCTCCTACATTATAATTAATAGGTTTTCTACTAATGTCCTCTCGTTTTTTATATCGAATTTGTTCCTTTTTAAGTGTAGATTGAACAATGTTTCTTATTTCTTTGATATTTGCCAATCTTTGATCACCTTCAAAGTTTAAATCATCAGATATATTAAATTCATATGGGAAATGAGGTTCTATTCCGTATAAAATATAAAATGGTGAGTGTAAGGTAGACGAATGTGATGTTGTATTGTATGCAAAAGTTAATGCAGAAATATTTTCATCCCATGTGTCATGTTTAGAATTTACATAATGGGATATCATTCGTGAAAGCGTTTGATGTAGACGCTCTGATAATCCATTACTTCTACTATTATATGGCGTAATATATTTATGTTTTACACCATACAATTTTGTATGAGCATCTAATAGTTTTGATACATAGGATTTACCATTGTCTGATAATAAATACTTTGGACAAGAATGTCGACAAAAGACATATTCTTCTAGAAATTTAGCTATGGTTTCACTTGTTTGGTCAGGTATTGCTTTAATTTCTGCCCATTTGCTTAAATGACAAATACAATTTATTATATATCTATTTCCAGTTTGAGAAGTAGGAAATGGCCCTAATATGTCTGTTGATACCATTTCAAAAGGGTATGTAGGAACTGGAATAGGTTTAAGTAATCCTGGAGTTTTCCCATAATTTCTTTTTAATGCCAAACATGATGGACATGAAATAATAAAATTATATAAATCGAGTTTCATTGATTTCCAATAATACCGTGCAATTAGTTTTTTGTAGCATCTTGTAAATGCTAAATGACCTGATAATGGTATTGAATGAATATCATTTAAAATTGAATGTCTTAAAACTTTAGGCACGACTATTCTTGAGTATCCTAATGCAATATTAACTAAAATATTATTCTTAAATGAAAAACGATCTAAGTTTACATTGTTAAGAAAAACGTTAAGAATATTTTGACATTCAGAGTCCGTATTTTGAAGACCACTCATATTTTCTAATTCGATGTTGGAAATATAATTAAATACCTCAATAATAGGTGTTGATTGAAATATATCTATGCTATGAACAGGTAAACGTGATAAACCATCTGCTAGTTGATTATCAGAACCTTTTTTATAGATTAATTCATAATCATGTTCTTGCAACATTAATGCCCAATTTGTTAATCTACCTGAAATTTTAGTTGTATTAGCTGCATATCGTAAACCTATTAATGGTTTGTGATCGGTAAAGATTTTAAAGTGTCTGCCATAAACATATGGGTGAAAAATACGTAAAGCTATATAGATTGCCAAAAATTCTCGTTCAATGGTACTATAATTTCGTTGAGCCGTGTCAAGTACTTTGCTATAATATGCAACAGGTTTTTCGTTGCCAAATTCATCAGGTTGGAGTAAAGCTCCTGAAATGCCTATTCCTGAAGCATCAGTATAGATGTGTACATCATATTCTGGGTTATAAAAAGCTAATAACGGTGGATTTGTTAAAAGTTCTTTCAGCTTATTAAAAGCATAATCATGTTTCTCATTCCATTGAAATTTACCAGGTGTTTTTGATAAATCTATCAATGGTTTTGCAATGTATGCGTATCCCTGAATAAATTTTCTAAAATGACCTGCACTACCTAAAAAACTCAAAACTTCTTTTTGATTCTTTGGTATAGCTATTTTCATTACTGCATCAGTTTTTGATTTATCTACTTTTACACCATTAGGTGTGATTATAGTACCTAATATTTTTATGGCTTTACTAAGAAAAGTGCTTTTATCAATAGAAATTTTTACTCCATGAATTCTAAATCTATCAAGTGTCTTTTCGAGATTTGAAGCATGCTCTTCTATTGTATTGTCAGCAAGTATGATATCGTCAATAAATGATAATACATTTTCCCACAGCAAACCACATAGGATAATTGACATTGCTCGACTATAAGCCGCACTTCCGTTTACAACTCCAAATGGCATTCTGAACCATTCGAACAAACCTAATTGACTAATAAAGGCAGTGAGAGGAATACTTTCTTCCTCCAGGGGTAATCCCCAAAAGCCCTTTTCACAGTCCATAATTGAAATATATTTTGACCTTCGTCCTATCCAATCTAACACTGTTTGAATATTATTTATAGGAAAAGCATCATGATAAACCTGCTTGTTAAGGGGGCGATAATCGATAACCAGTCTTGGTGTCCTTTGACCTTGACATTTATGGCCTTCTTCTATGATTACTACTCCCATTCCCCATGCTGAATGAGACGGACGAATCACTTTTTTATCTAATAGCTCCTTTATCTTTTTTCGTTCAAACTCCTCTAAATGAGCAGGCTTCCTATAAGGAGCTTTTTTAACAGGTCTTGCACCGTCAATTAATTTGATTGTATGTTTATAACATGTTATTTCGCCTATTTCACCAGGAAGTGCAAATACATCAGAATATTTGAGCAAAGAGCTTCGTAATATAGCTTTTTCTTCAGCTGTAGCAGAATCGTCTATTCGACTTAAAATTCTTAAATTATGCTCAGGGCTATTGTGTTTTAATGAAGCTGGCATATTATTAGTAACTGTATTTACGTTGAAGATTTGTTCCTCAATTTCAAGATTCTCGAAAGTATGTAGATCAGCTAAATGAAAATTTTCCGATATTGTTATATTGAACTTTGTAACATTTAAAATAGGAATCGATAAGTGATTGCTAAATTGTTTTCTTAAAAGGCAAGTTGGCATAAATAAATTGTTTTCCAAGGACATTGCACTTATTTCAATTGTAGAAAGCTCATTTATTTCGCCAGTAAAATACACTGGAACTCTTCTAGCTGTTTTTGCTTGAATTGTGATGCTTTGTTTAGTAAATAAAAATATGATATTGTTATTTAAATTCGATGTAGTTTCATTAGTTATTGGGCTTGACATGTTAGTATTATCCTCTGCTGTAAAATTATCATTGATTTGTATTTGATTATCCATTGAAATTTCATTAGATTCAATAGTACTGGCACATGGAGTTATTATGTTAGCTATCGGCTGTGTCGGAAATTCATTTTCATTAGTTCTACGACAATGTGTATTATTTTGATATTGTGAATTATTTTCTACCATAATTTGATTTAATGGTGGAAAGTTTTTGTGCATATTTACTGTGTTCATAAGTGATTTATTTTGAGTAAAAGACATTGGTTGCATATTTACTGGGATTTCATTTATAGTAATTAATTCATTTGCATAATTAAAATTTACATTAAAAGTAGTATTAAAATCATTACCTAAAAGCAAATCATATTTAAAGTTATCCATAACGTACACGTTAAAAGTTAAAGGTTCAATCATGTTTTTAAAATGTAAAGAAAGGGTAGTCCATCCCAGGACTTTCATTGAATTGTCAGTAATACCAACTAATCTAACAGTATAGTCTAAAGGTTGGCAAATATTATTTAAAAATACAGAATTTACAATTGACACACTGGAACCACTATCCATCAGGATTGTTGCTTGCTTTTCATTTACTTTCCCTGAAATTCGCGTAAGGCCTGATTTTTCAAAATCTAAGCTCATTGTATATTCAATATTTTGCGAAATGGGATATTGTACTAATTCTGAACCGGCGGAGCTACATTGCTGTTGTCGGTAGTCCGCCGTATAGCGTTTCCCGAAAAGCAATTTAGAGCAAGATGCCCTCGTTTATTGCAATTAGAACAAACTAATTTTGTTCTGCATTCCTGAATGGTATGTCCAGGTCTACCACAAAAGTAACACACAATATATGGTTGTTGATTTGGGACATTTTGTATTGGCTGGTTTACAATACCATTATTATTATATGGGTTTATCCGAGGTTGAAATTGTTGATAATTTCTGTTTTGATTGAAATTTTGACCAGTTAAAAAATTTTGATTTTGATAAAAATTTCGATTTGGTCTTTGATTGAAATTTTGATTTTGGTTAGTTCTGAAATTATTATTTTGTCTAAAATTTTGATTGGGATTAAAATTTTGATTTGGATTAAAATTTTGATTTGGATTTTGATTAAAATTTTGATTTTGTCTATTATCTTGGGCTGGACGATAGTTATTATTCTGTCTATATTGATTTTGACCAAAATTTTGAGGTCGTCTTTGTTGAGAATTTCGATTATTGTCTGGTTGTTTATTTTGATCTACCGGATTATTTTGAAGAATATTATTCAAAACTTCACTCTGCTTTTCAAAAAGCTTTGTGAAATTGTCAATTATATTTACCAAAACACCATCGGTAGAAACTATGTTAACCTCTTCTTGATGTTGAATTAAGTATTGAGTTTCTGATACTTTTCGAATACATGTTAAAACATCATCTACAGTAGTAGGAGACATCGGATTGATCTTTTCCAAATATGTAGGTTTTAAGCCTTTAATGATTGTTCTAACTTTACTTTTCTCATCCATATTTGGGTCAAAATCATTAATTAAATCTAGCATGCTATAGACATAGTCTTCAGCTGTTTCAGTAAGTGTTTGCTTACGAGCCGTAAGTTTTTCTTCTGCAACATCTTTCGAAGCTACATTTCTGAATGCAAGTTGAAGAGCAGCAGAAAGTTCTATCCATGTTACTACAGTTGGTACAAAAGCAGTAGTAACTTTAGAAGCTACATGAGCGGCTTGTTGACTAAGTATTCTTTGTCTTAGCCAATTTAAATACCAGAGATTGGCTGTTGAGGTTAAATAGTTTGGTAATTGAATAGTTTTCAACTTATCATCCCAACTATTTGAATCCGCAGCCAATTCGAAACTTTGCAAATATTTGTAGGCATCTTCAGTGTGTCTACCACTAAATTTAATAGGTATAATCGCTACTTTAGCTGGCTTTGTAGCAGACATGGTTAATTAGAAATAAGTGATTAAATAATGTATGTGGTAATAGTTTACTGAGATATAAATACTATTTGTATAATTACTCAAAAAAAAATTTTTATTGGGAAGGTTAAGTTGTATCATCATCAATAAAATAAAAATCGTTTTGTGTATCCACACTATCCGTTAAAGAGCTCTCTAAATTAGTAGTTGGTTGTAAATTAGCCATCTGATTTAAGATTTGCCAAAATTGAAATATAACAAATAAAAACATTTACTTTTGTGACTTTGTTGCAGTCTTTTCAGACTTACTACTTGCTTTGGGTAACGGTTCTAATGGTACATACCATGTACTCTTACTGACATATTTATCTACTATGGGAGAAGATTTATCCTTTTTTGACTGAAATAGATTTTTCCACATTTTGAAATAGACTGGTAATAAAAAAATTCTTAATAGTTTGTTAAATCAATAATACAGAATTAGTATATAAAATTATTAGATCTGAACTTTTTATTTGTTATGTTTGGAAGTGGTAGCTGGAGACTTGCTACTTTCCCTTGAACTTTGTAAATCAACATTAAACCATTTACTATTTTTGTTAACTAATCCAGTACTTGTAATATAATTGATATTTTCAATTTTAGGAGAAGGAGATTTCTCCTTTTTTGATTGAGATTGAGATGGACAACATTTCCACATTATGGACGAAATTGAAATTAAATGTCTCACAATTAAAACGACTTTAAAATTTTTTTTTAAATAGAATAGAAAGTGAAAAATTTGAAAAATAAATGTCTAAATTGAAGTACTTACTTTAAAATAGAATATCCAATATTTAAGTTGATTTGCACTTTTATATAAAATTGATATAATTGGCACAAATTGTAACAATTGATATATATTTATGAAACAACAGAAATTGATTGAAACTTTTCAGCGAAAACAAATTTAGGTATTCACGTTGGGCGTCAAATTTATGTTACATCCTAACATAACGTAGTTTGATATAATAAAATGAAGATGATGATTTTACTGTCATAGGTTTTTAGGGTTT
>JAQFZZ010001798.1:0-10111 GCA_034696405.1 Isotoma caerulea | reverse complement strand
ATTTAGGAGAAAAGAACTGAATATAAATAGATTCCTATCAAATTCCAATAAAAGGTTAAACATACATTATTAATTATACGAATTATTCTATTTTTTATTTATCAAACCAAATGATTTAAAATGGTTAATAGTTCGAAATATTGAAATCTCCTTCGTAATTTGTTGATAAGTATCAATTTCATCTAAAGCAAAAAACGGCAGATAAAATTAAGCGTTTTGCTCCGTACCCTGCCTAATATGTTATCATCTTGTAATTGATGAAAGTCTGCGTTACTCTATACTAAATATCCTTTTTTCTTAAATGATTTTTACACTCATTGCATGACGCTATGATGATCTATACAAGCATTTATTTTATGACGATTTTATGACGAATGATGATCTATATAAGCATTTAATTTTAAACATTATCGAATTCTAATCGTATATTGAGAATGAGGGACACATATGCACTAAGCTGATTATCAAAAATAAGGTAAAACTAACTACATACGTTAATTTTCTTAATATATTTCCTAAAATGTTTTCAGACCGCAGATTCTCACTTCGCAACTCAAACACAAGTTTACGATGACATCGGAGAAGAGATGCTTCTTCATGCATTTGAAGGTATAAAAAATAAATTGTCTTTCTCAAAAATCAATAAAATGTCACGCTAAATAAAAATTGTGCCAGCACGACTGCTTATTACATTTTTGTACTTCTGTTTTCTTCGGACCAGGGTACAATGTTTGTATATTTGCCTATGGTCAAACTGGGGCAGGGAAATCATATACTATGATGGGTAAGCAAGAAGAGGGTCAAGAAGGGATTATTCCTCAAGTTTGCAAAGATTTATTTAAAAAGATCAATGACGACTCTGAGGGCCTTCAATTTTCTGTCGAGGTTTGTCAAGATTTCTTAAATTTCATATTTATGCTTTTTCCATATACATTCGGAAATTGACGACTTCCCAAATGTTCATGTCTTAAAATGTTATGGCAAAGATAAACCTATCACGCATTCATGAACCTCTGTATAAAGTTATTTTTATGTAATAATCGATTTCGGTGCACCTGCAGGTAAGCTACATGGAAATCTATTGTGAGCGAGTGCGAGATCTGCTAAATCCCCAAAATAAAGGGAATTTAAGAGTTAGAGAACATCCTCTCTTGGGACCGTACGTGGAGGATTTGAGTAAATTAGCTGTAACATCATACAAGGACATTCATGAACTTATGGACGAGGGGAACAAAGCAAGAACAGTCGCTGCAACTAATATGAATGAAACCAGTTCCCGATCTCATGCTGTTTTCACTATCATTTTCACCCAAAAACGCTTTGACGTAATGACGAATTTAACTGCAGAAAAGGCAAGATTTATCAATGAACTGGGCTAAGCTTTTTATACATATGTAGTAAATATGTCCAGTGGGAATTTGTTGTTATTGACATTGTTTTGATGTCGACTAAGGCATGACAATGACATGAATGGTACTTTTAGGTCGCTAAAATATCTTTAGTGGATTTGGCTGGTTCTGAACGAGCGGATTCTACAGGGGCAAAAGGAACACGTCTAAAGGAAGGGGCTAATATCAACAAAAGCTTAACTACCTTGGGAAAAGTTATTTCGGCTTTGGCAGAAATATCCGTAAGTCTTAAAGGATTTCTTAGACTACCTAACCCGTATAATTTCCTATTAATCTCATGCTTCGCCTTTCTAATTAGTCTGCTAAGAAGCCTGCAACAGGAAAAAAGAAAGATTTTATACCATACCGAGATTCTGTACTGACATGGCTTTTAAGAGAAAGCCTTGGTGGAAACTCAAAAACTGCTATGATTGCTGCAATTAGCCCAGGTACTTATATTGATTTAAGTTATAAATAATTTATAGATGAAGTCTCTTCTATTTTCTTTTTGAAATAATTTGTAATGAGACTAGTTTTAAATTTCTTGGTATGCAGGGTTTTGACAGTTTACCGTATATGTGAAAATAGATAAATCAAAACTGCAAATGTGTTTAATTGTATTTTTAGCGGACATCAACTACGAAGAAACTCTTTCTACTTTGCGGTAATGATTTTAAAATGTCTACCTCATTCGAATTATTTTGCTCAGAAAATTGAACGTAGGTAGTTTGCTTCTTGCAGATATGCCGATCGAGCAAAACAAATTGTCTGTAAAGCGGTTGTGAATGAAGATGCCAATGCTAAGCTTATCAGAGAGTTAAAGGATGAAATCCGACGTTTGAAAGAACTTCTGAAACAAGAAGGGATAATAATGGAAACAAATGCTGAAGGTGGGGTTGAACAAGATAATGGGGATACTTTCCAAGGCCCAAGTAGCGATGCTAATGCCAACTTAGAAACCGGCACTGCTTCATCAAGGGAAAGCGCAGCAGTAAAAGCGCTTGGAGGTCGCCCACGTCGGGGAATGAACAGTACAAGTAGCCTCGCAGAAGAAGCTGTAGATCAGCTTCATGCGAATGAAAAGCTCATCGCAGGTAAGACAGCTTGGGGCACTGTGATTGAAAATGAATAAGTTGTACAGTTAAAAACGATTAATTAATAATAATAAGACGGATGTTTATGTAAAATATTATTTTGCAGAACTAAACGAGACCTGGGAAGACAAACTCAAAAGGACAGAACAAATTCGAATGCAACGAGAAGCAGTGTTTGCGGAAATGGGTGTAGCTGTCAAGGAAGATGGTAAGTAAAAAGTTTGCCACAGCAAATGTTGTATTTTATAACTTTTGTTACTGAGATGTTCGGTTGAATTTTCTATAGGCGGAACAGTAGGAGTATTTAGTCCTAAAAAGACACCTCATTTAGTAAATTTAAATGAAGATCCGTTTATGTCCGAGTGTCTATTGTACTATATAAAAGATGGAAGAACAATGGTAGGATCGGCTGGATCTGATGTTCCTCAAGTATGCGATTTACTTAGAACTCATTGTTCATCATCGAAATTGAATATTTATCCTTTAACGATGATTACTATATATTAAAATAATGATTAATTTGACAGGATATTCAACTTTATGGCGCACATATCAAGGATGAGCACTGCATTTTTGAAAACAATGATGACGTAGTGTTTCTAATCCCACTTCCTGGTGCCGAATGTTATGTTAATGGAAGGGAAATTGAGGATCAGATTGAATTAACTTCAGGATCTAGGGTAATTTTGGGGAAGAATCATGTATTCAGATTTAATAATCCTACTCAATTAGCAAGAAAAATGATGGATGAAAGTGAGGAAAATCAATCAGAAAATAGTGCAAGCGATTGGAATTTTGCTCAGATTGAGTTATTGGAAAAACAAGGTAAACGATTTTTTTCAAAAAGATTTCTTTAGGAGAATTAAAGAGCTTGTAGCGTTTTGAAATGAAAACATGTTTCCTATCCTGTATTTTATTTTGGAATAGGAATCGATTTAAAACTGGAAATGGAAAAGCGACTCGTTGCCCTTGAAGAACAGTTTCGCAAAGAAAAATTAGAAGCGGACAATGCATTTGAGCAACAAAGAAAGGTATTCTGCCTTTAAATACTTGGTACCATAAAAGTAAACTCTAGTTTTTTTTAACTCTATCGATATAAAATTTCAGCCTTTACGGGAATAGGTTACCTAAATTAACGAATCATTATCATTATATTATCATTAGCAATTTATTAACAGAAAAACCATTTGTAACGCATTTGAAATAAGTTCAATGGGCAGACCGAAAAACAAATTAAGAATACAAGGAAACAAATAATACTTGTAAAAATCTTATAAGTACTTAAATCTTGAATCTTGGGCTAGCTAATGAGTTCTGATTCTGAGTAAAATGAAAGGGAAATTGTTGAGGGATCAACTTACATGGGAAGTCTCATCATAATGAAAAAAGTTTTGTCCAGTGTAAAGTAATAAAAGTTTTATAGCTGGTTGTATAGTGAAGATATGACTCATATGACTATCACAAAAAGAGAGCCTTAAGTTCCTTTGCCACTCTGACGACCTTAACATAATGCACTAAAACTAATAAACCAATTCCTGTTCGTTGTACTTGCATCAACTTAAGCAAATACACTCAAAGCAAAAAGTGGTCTAGTCGAAAGAGAAAGTAGAGCAGCTAATTTGGGATTTTTTGTTTGTATTCAAGGACTACGAAGCCCGGATAGATGCATTGCAGAAACAAGTGGAAGAACAGTCGATGACTATGTCCATGTATAGTAGCATGTCCCAAGCCACTAACATGGATGACTCTCACATTCTGTTGACAAGCTCATATTTAAGTCAAGGAGATGATGCACTTTCTATTCGTAAGACGAGATAACATAATTATCTTTCATTTCTTTTCGTCGTGTAAAACATCAGAGCTTTTGATAAAATACTTTCGAATATTTCCTCATAGAAAATGAATGTGTAGAGGCAGTTCAGTGGACTGAAAATGAATACAACTTAGCCATGAAAGCTTTTAGAAAATGGAGATCTCATCGATTTACTTCTATTCGAGATGATTTATGGGGAAATGCTGTATTTTTAAAAGAAGCAAATGCTATATCAGTTGAATTGAAGAAAAAGGTAGAAAAATTAAATATTGATGTACAGTTTTATTGTAATGAGAAAGTTTTAAACAGACAAGTCTAAACTGATACTGTTAAACAAATATTTTAGGTTCAATTTCAATTTACGTTAATGACTGAAACTCTTTACTCTCCGCTTCCGCCTGAAATTTCATCGCTATGTGATAGTAAAAACAGTTTGGTGGATGACGATGATGATGACGAAAATTTGGGGAAGAGCAGAAAGACAATTGTGGCAGTTGAGGTTCAGGATATGAAAAATGGAGCTATTCATTATTGGGGTCTTGAAAAATTAAGGTTTTTGTGCTAAATAATTATTTTAATTTAATTTTGAAATCGTTAGACATTTCAGAGTATACATTACTTTCTGATATAATTTTAGACTAAGACTAGAATTAATGCGAGAAATGTATCAAAATCTTTCGGATGATATTTCACCTACAACTCCTGGTCAAGCTCCTTCGAATATAAATGCCATTCAGCCACAAGACGGACCCAATGACCCATTCTATGACCGCTTCCCATGGTTTAGACTGATTGGTCGTTCCTATGTGTACCTTTCGAATTTGATTTATCCAGTATCTCTATCTCATTCTCGCGTTCCAGTTGTCAACGAACATGGAGATGTCAAGGGTTTTGTAACAGTCATTGTTCAAGTAACTAAGCCTGAAGAACCGGATAACAATAGTATGAATGCTGATGGAGGATTTATAGTAAGGCAAAGTGCTCGAATAAATTTTGATGATGAGTTAAATGAGGATGGGCTGAAAGAAAATCACGAGACGGAAGAAGACCAGCCTCAACATCTGCAACGTGGCAGAGATTTCACGTTTAGGGTCGTGGTCGTTAGTGCTGTAGGCATTGACCAAAATTTTTCGGATGTATTTATTCAGTTTAAGTAAGTCTTTTTAATGCAGTGCAAAAATTTTTAAGAAATGTAAACTTCATTCAATTTAATTTTTACTTGGATTTTGACATAGGTTTGTCAATCGAAACAATGAAACTTTCTCCACGGAGCCTGTGAAGAATCCTGGAAAAGGGGTGCCCATACAGGTCTCATACCACCAAAATGTAAGAGTTAATTTCAGTATAAACTTTTCAAATATTAGAAGCTATCATAAGTATATCAAAATTGTTGACGACTTTTTTAAAGATTACTGTCGCAGTAACGGATTCATTTGTGGATTACATTAAATCTCAACCAATAGTTTTTGAAGTTTTTGGCCATTATCAGTTGCATCCTTTGCATAAGGATTCTAAGCAAGATGGAATGTAAGAATCATATGCAGTAACTTTAAATAACTTACAATTAGTTGATTTTGTAAAAATTGAAAATAAATATAATGTCAGATTATCCACACCTTCACGGAATCCACCAAGACGCTTACAACAGCTTCCGCCTATTCCGATCTCTGCTCCTGTTCGATCATCTAAATTTCCGATGTGTGCAGCTTTAACAAGTATTTCAACAGTTTTGTCCCCTTCCAATTCCATATCGTCTTCCCACGTTGCGAAGAAACTGGAATTGCTTGTGTGGTTTGAAATATGTGAATTAGCACCTAGTGGAGAGTATGTTCCGTGTATTGTAAATCATGGAGATACCAACCCTTGCAGAGGAATATTTATCCTTCATCAAGGGATTCAAAGAAGAATTCGGGTTACAATTGTTCATGAAACGGACGAAGATGTGAAATGGAGAGATGTTCGTGAAGTTCTTGTTGGTATGTACATTTTAATCATATCAAACGTTTCTTCAAATTTATGTAAAACTGATTGTTTAACTTCTTACAGGCCGTATTCGCACAACTCCTGAATCAAATTATGGGGACGGTCTAGAAGAAGAGACTGATGATCATGTTTTAAGCTTAGGCCTCTTTCCAGGCGAATACTTAGAGTGCTTAGGCGAAGATCGATCTATTTTTAGATTTGAGGGTGCTTGGGACTCAAGTTTACATAACTCACCTCTGCTTAATCGCTCTACACCTTCGGGTGAACATGTATATTTAACTATTTCTGCATACCTGGAGGTACGGAATGTATGAGAATAAGTTAAATCCGTAGGAAAATTACTCACTTTAATGACTCATAAAAAAATGCATGAAATGTTTCATTGTTTAATTGCAGCTGGAAAATTGCGGACAACCAGCAATTGTGACGAAAGATCTCTGTATCCAAATTCATGGACGGTCTGGTCCACGCTCTTTCAAACAATTTTTCTCAAGTCACATCAAAAATCCCCCAGATGCTAATCGTCTGACGGGTCTATATGATCTTGTTTTGCGCCGGGCGACCGATGCTGGTATTGATAAATCTTTCATATACTATGTTACTGTGGACTTTCACCAACTTTCTCCCTTATACTGAAATGCTACATTTTAAAACATAAAAGCTTTGGATCTCTGTTCCATTTCATTTTTCATAACAGAAACAGGGTTTACATAGTAAATTTAAATACAAAATGCAGTGCCCTGCCAGGATATTGAAATAAATAAGAAAAAATCTAAAATTCGAACATGAATGTCGTTGAAGTTGTATTTGCAAAATGCCAATAATGTTGATAAAAGTACACTAAAAATTGCGCTTTCGAAAAAAAAATATTGAACGAGCCGTTAGGTTTTGAAATTTAGCATGGCAGAACATGGGAGAAAGTTGAAGGTGAAAGTGCTTATAGTCTTATGGTAAATCCCCCTCCCCCGGGTCGATTTATTGTGATGCATAAAATGTATTTGATTTTAGGGTGTGGTCGAAGCTGCAGACGCTTCCGTCGAGTCTTAGACACCAGCACGGCATATGTCCGCGGAGAAGAAAATTTATGTGGTTGGAGACCCAGAGGAGATTCTCTTATTTTTGACCATCAATGGGAACTTGAAAAGATCAGGCGTATTGAAGAAGTGGAGAAAGTTCGACATGCACTTTTACTTCGGGAGGTCCTTATCCCTACAAACGCACGAGACTCATTTGTTAATAGACGAAGTGTGTGCAGCAGCAAAGAAGAGAAAGTAAGATTTCATTTATTTTCATGCTTATCTTTCTGGGGTAACGTGATGATGTATGTTACAGCTTACTTGTTCTGTAGTCTCAGACAAAGCCATTTTATACTAAAGATTTTAACTTGGAAAACTTTAAAAACTAAATACAGAATTTCATTTTTTGTTGTAGGAAGTTTGTAATCTAGCTGCTAAAGAAGGTAGATCACCGGTTCCAATTAATAATATAAAACAGTCTACAGTAGAGGGTGAAAATCTTACTCAAGACCAGAAAGACTTGTTGATGAAGTTTGTTAATCTAATGCAAGATAAGATGATGAAAGTAAGCTTTTTGGCAATTTGCATTAATTGTAATGCAAAATCTCTTAGATAAGTATGGCTCAGACTTACAAGTGATGCGTGTTAGCGTTTTCAGGAAAGAGAACTCGCCCGAATTGCGAATGCATTAATGTCTGAGGAAGGAAATGAAGAAGGAGGTGAAGGAAAATCTCTTACACCTTCGCCCTCAGCCGAGTAAGTCCACATTTGATTATTTTTTAATTGTTTAGTAATAAATAGATGCTAAAAGATCGGGATATGCACTTTTAGAAACATAAGTTGTCAACTGCAATTCCAACGGGATTCAAGTAATGCAGAAAGACCACGATCATTGATTCTTACCGGACCTTTTGCAAATTCGCTTATGCCTCCCTCGTCTACCTGCAAAACCTCGCCTTCATCTCCTACCAAGGAGTATTTCTTGTACATTCCAGAGATAGAAGAAATCAGAATAAGTCCTATAATTTCTCGAAAAGGATACCTGCATCTTTGTGATGACCGACGGGGTGTGTGGAGAAAGCGATGGATTGTCGTTCGTAGACCACATGTATTTCTTTTCCGTGATGAGAAGGACCCAGTTGAAAGGAATGTAATTAACTTGGCTAATTCCCAAGTTATTTATGATCCTGACGCAGATGGTCCACAAGCAACCATTTTTACGTAAGAACAGTTATCCACTATTGCCTTTCGTTTCAAATATGTTTTACAAACTATGTCTAAAAAATGTTCTTTTTAATATTTGTAGAATCGTAACCCGAGAAAGGACCTATACCCTTCAACCTCCACAAGATAAAGATGTTCTAGATTGGCTTTACGCAATTAGCCCATTATTGGCTGGTCAAATCAGGTACATTTATTAGTTTTCAACGTTCCCTAGTTCAACTGATTTCACTATTATTCAACTGATTTGTTGTTGATTCATTCTTTATCAAGCATTTTTAAATACATCTTTCAGATCTCGTATGGCTCTTCAAAAAGCTGCAGAAAAGCAACCATCTCCTGTCCTAGAGTGTGCCAATGCATTTTAATTCTTGAAACCTCAAACATTCCATGGGCTTTTTCGCTAAAAAAATGTGAACTTATGTGTTGTGAGTATTTTCGTGTTGTGAAATTTGACATTATACATTTTGCTGAACGCGGAAATAAAAAATGTGTTGGAAATTAAAGATTTTACAAGGCTAATTTAAGTTTTTGTTTATTACATATTTGAATGGCACTATATGGCACAGATAGTTTATAAGTATTAATATGCCTGCATTATGATTTCAACAACGTGGAGAAAATAATTTTTAAAGCATTTTTAGTAATTTTTATAAAGCTACTTTCAGCAAAATTTTATTTGACACTGACAAACGGATTCATCTCAATATTAAGTAACGTTAAATTATTTCATAGAAGTTGTTGTTTCACCACATCTGTAGCACCGACAATCCGCAGGTTCTTTTAATGCAATCGTGTAAGTTTCTTTGTCTCCGGTTAAATTTTTTCCATCTGGATCGAAACACTTGGTGAGTACGATCTCTCTTGATCGAAGACTTGTTTCTCGACAACATTGACAATCCTGAAAATTTGAAATTATTGGTTTTAAACATAAAAATCTGGAATATTTTGTCAAGCTGACGAATTTACCTTAACAAACCCCGAATGAGACACTGCTGAAGGTCTAACCTTTGATGCGCAACTTCCTTCACATTTGCTAACAGCAACTTCTCCTTCACAAGTTCTCTCAAGTTGCCCACTTTGGGCGTATATTTCTGCAGACAAAATAAAAATACGATGCAAAGCTTTCGTCTTATCAAACTTTGAATGAACTAATGATTATTTTGAAATTTTTTCATCACCTTTAATTATATGAATCGTTGAGGGTAGCGTTTCACATCCATGACAAACATTGTAGCTTACTATGCAACAAAGAAGAAGTGGTAAAAGTACTCCTTGGAGATTATCATTATCCTTTTTTGCAGGTTGCATACTTTTTCGTAGCTTTAAGCGTTTTAGAATCCTTGAAGACTACAACACTACAAACGAGCATTAGTTTAGTAGTAATTAATCTAATACTTTAAAGATCAATCTATGATTAATACTTAATGTTTAAAAAAAATTCATACCTTTTGTTTCTCAAACTGGAAATCGCTGCATTCAGTAGCAATTAAAAATGCAGCCCCAGAGCCCATGAAGAAAGTTCATGGACGGAACTTTAGTAACCCAACTAACTCGAGAAAGTACTGACACTTAATGACAGATTACAACAGTTTT
>JAQFZZ010001797.1:0-10112 GCA_034696405.1 Isotoma caerulea | reverse complement strand
CTAAAAAACCCTAAAAACCCAAAAAACCCGGGGTATTGGGTTTTTTCCAATAAAACCCCGGGTTTGTCGTACCCTGCTCAAAATCTAATAAAAAATCATAGCCGAGAAGGTTCTCTCATACTTCATTGCGGAAGTATGCAGCACATAATTAATTAATTGCAAATATCAATAATGATTAATTATTTGATTACAAAAGTAAATAATATATATAATTCATTAAACATATATACAAGTAATAAATATTGAAGTCATTGACTAGATATTATAATTATTCAATTGATTACAGAAAAACTTAATACACTATTGATTTATTAATTACAGAAACATTTAATAATACAGAAATAATTCATAATTAATCAACTGATGACAGAAATAATTCATAATTAATCAATTGATGACAGAAATAATTTATAAACTATTGATTTATCAATTACAGACATTTAATAATGCAGAAATAATAAATAAAACTAATTACTTTGTGGTTAGTTTTTATTGGTCGACGCTAACACTTACAACGATTGGGGAAGTTCCGCCACCGGAGAAGGACGTAGAGTACATTTTTGTGGTGACGGACTTTCTGGTAGGAGTTCTTATCTTTGCCACCATCGTGGGTAACATCGGAAGTATGATAACCCACATGAACGCAGCACGCGCGGACTTCCAGGACAAGTTGGACTCGATTAAACAGTACATGGAGTTTCGTCGCGTGACTAAAGATCTCGAGAAGAGAGTCATCAAGTGGTTCGACTATCTTTGGACTAACAAACAGAGTCTTGATGAAGATCGGGTACGGAGCATTTTTAAAGGGCCGTTCATTTATTATTAATTGGTTGCTTATGGGTTGTTCATAGGTCAAATATAGGCACCCCAAAAAATAAATGTTAAACCCGAGAAAATAAAACAGAAACGCCCCGGTATCGCGAAAAATTAAAACCTAGAATAATCACCCCCGGATTGAAAATACTGACCCCGGGGCTTAAATTTATTCCCGAGAAAAGAAAGTTCCACGAGATTAAAAAATTTTTTTGAAACAATTTAATCTTTCCGGGGCATTTCTATTTCATTTTCTCGGGGTGATTAAATACATCCCGTTGCTCATGAAGGATGTGTGGTGGTTTGTGATAGGTGCTGGGTGCACTTCCGGATAAGCTGAAGACGGAGATAGCAATTCATGTGCATTTGAACACGTTAAAACAGGTGAAGATATTCCAGGATTGTGAGCCCGGACTTTTAACCGAACTTGTTCTCAAACTTAAACTACAGGTCAGGTTATTGAATAACTCGTACATTCAAACTGCATTGCAGCATTGAGAGGGAGAAAAAGCCGGTTAAAAGCATAAAAAATGCATTGTAGCATGGGGAGGGAGAAAAAACCGGTTAAAAGCATTAAAAATGCATTGTAGCATGGGGAGGGAAAAAAGCCGGTTAAAAGCATAAAAAATGCATTGTAGCATGGGGAGGGAGAAAAAACCGGTTGAAGGCATTAAAAATGTTTTGTCGTCTAAAACGTGAAGAAATACCATTGTAAGGCTTGAAAAATGTTTTATCAAATTGAAATGACGACAAGGCCGTTTAAAGGCATTCAAAAGATGTTGTAGCCTGGAATGGGCGAAAAGACCGGTTGGAAGAATTTTACATTTTTTGTCCATGGAGAGGAAGAAAAAAGCGGTTGAAGACATTTAAAATTATCTGGGGCATTGAAAGGGGGAAAAGGCTGGTTGAAAGTTTGCAAGAGAAAATAAAATATACTGTGTTTGCATTGCGTAGGTGTTCAGCCCGGGTGACTACATCTGCCGCAAAGGTGACGTGGGACGAGAAATGTATATCGTCAAGAGGGGAAAAGTGAGCGTGGTGGGGGACGACGGTAAAACTATTTTCGTCACCCTGGGAAGTGGATCTGTCTTTGGTGAAGTGAGTCCACTTATCTTTGTGGCTTATCTGTAAATGCTTATCATCGTTTGTTGTGGGTTCCAGGTTAGTCTGTTAAATATTGCGGGGAACAAAACGGGGAACAGAAGGACGGCAAATGTGAGGAGTGTTGGCTACTCCGACCTTTTCTGCTTATCAAAGGATGACCTTTGGGATGCTCTTCGGGTAAGCACTAGATAAGCGCTTGTCTTAAAGAAAATGAAATTAGTGTACACTTTTTGTATTTGCTTTATAGGAATATCCAGAAGCGCGTGAAGCGTTGCTCGAGAGAGGGCGCCAAATGCTCCAAAAAGATGGACTCATTGATGACGAAGCGCTAGAGAAAGAACGACAGTCCCAACTGTCCATGTTGGAAAAGATTACTAATTTAGGTAAGGGCTGTTCATAAATTACCAAGGGCGATGCATAAACAATATTTGTTGTTATCTGGGCAAATTGTTAACAAAGCCCCAGTGGACGTCATGATAATGGACGAAAACAGAATAGACGAATTTAAAATGGATATAAAAATACTGGACATTGCTTATGGTGGACATCGAAATATTGTAATGCATAACAAAATGTTTTAAAAGTATTTCCAATCATTAGCTTTGTCCATGACTTTTGATGTATTCTGCATTGGTTGTCCATTCAATTAATGTACATTTTAATTTTGTCCATGTTTTCCATTAGCTGTCCATATTTGGGCGGTCCGTACTTTTCTTGTCTATTATTTGACTATCAATAATTCTTGGCTGTCCAATAAATTAATGTCCATTTAAAATTTTGTCCATATTTTGCCCTGTCCAATATTATGACGTCCACAAGGGCTTTGTCCATATTTTACCCTTTATGATATGTGAGTAGCCCCTTTTAAAACTTTGCAGAGGGGCTTGTGGAGACATTGACGACTCGACTAGCCCGCTTGACAGGGGAATACGCAAGCGCACAGCAGAAGTTCAAGCAGCGCCTGACGAAAGTGGAGCGGCGACTTGACCCCCAGAAGAAGGTGGGAGAAATGGGCCTCTACATGGACTACGAAGACAGGATGGAGGAGCTGGGCTCCCCCACTTCCTCCAGTCGTGCCAAATTAACCAGATCTCCTTCCGCCCCCACTGCACCTAATCCCAGCTCAACATTGGCTAATAATAAGGAGGAAAGCAGAAGTCACCTTGAGAGGTCGAGTACCCTTCCGGAGCCTCCAACCTCGTGAGATATTATGCAGGGTGAATGAGTTCATTTTTTGATGTGCGAGCAATTGTGTAACTGGGCTAGTCTTTAGAGCACAATGCAAAAATATACAGGGTGGTATGGAAATCGAAAATGTTAGACACCCCCAGTAAGGAATGTCTGCCCATAAATAAATTTCATAGACATGAATGAATTGGCCGCGTGTGGGTGGAGTGCCTTCAACTAATTTATTCTTATCAATGCACCTCTCAACAGTCTAATTTAAATTGAAATTTTAAAGTTTGTAAACTCAGTTTTGATTCGTTGGAACATGAGAAATAAAATAAAGGTTAGAAGTAAATTCTGAAGGGTTATTTTTAATTGTCAGAAAAAAAATGTTTATTTAATGTAATTAAAAATGACTGCTTTCTGCTCTTCGAAGAGTGGAAGCTCTTCATGTGTATGTTTGTCCGCTGGTGGACTCATCGACATTTAAAAGGCTTGTTATATTGACTTGAAATTTATAACACATATTTACGGGGACTCAAATTCTAAAATGGTGTGAATTGGACCATCCCATGAGGTACCAGTAATAAGATGGCACACCCACAGACCCCATGAATTTTTAAATATAGGCTGTTGGGGTGTCCTTCACCATTTTGTGTGCATTAGTGATTTTACCTATTTGAAATTGTATACCATTAGCGCGAAAATTCAATTCAAATGTGGGATTTTTTCGAATTTTTGGAGAAAAAATTAAAAATTATTTTTTTAAAAAATGTCAAAAACTTTTTAAAAAATTTAATGCATTTTTTTGAGTTTTCACAATTTTTAATACATATTATAAATGTTTTAAGGTTTATTTGAGACTGTTTGAATTAACGCATTGGTTAAAAAGAGTTTCATTGATCATTTATTGAGTCATGAAAAACGGATGTTGTATTTTGTAAACATCATTCCACTTAAAATTTATCAACGTTTATAATAAACTTTTAGTTTTGTTGCGAGTATCGAGTCATAGAGTACAACGTTGTATTAATCAAGTTTGGCTCACATTCATGTTTGCATGAATGAGTTGTGCATTGAAACTAGTTCATACTAGAAAGGGATGTTCCATACATTACGTGAAGAAAAAAACTCAAAAACTCACCCACCAATTCTTTCGTCTGCATTTGTTAACTTTTTGTCTCTCAAACCACCCGCAATATAGGTTGACGTAAACTTATTCAAATAAAAAAATTGGATACATTTAAATAGCTTTTTTCTGAATAGACGTAATCTATTAATAACAAAAATGTAATCCCTAGAATGTTAACAAGTATCAGAGCTAGGCAAAATACATGATATTGAAATACGTATTTAAAATTCATGTGAGTGTTTTGTAATTAAATTAGTAATGTAGTAATGTTTATTATCTGTATTTAGTAATTTTAGTTTCAAACACAGAAATGTACATTTGTATTTTCAGATCCAAATTAAAATGTATTTTAAATACTTATTAAAATACAAAATATATTTAACAGAAAAATACGAAAAATATGAGTTTTAAAAGTATGATAAATGAAACAGCAAAACAATTAAATCTTGTCGAATTTTTTTCTGATGGCTGTATTTTTTTTATTTTGCGTTTAAACGTTTCCCAAGCGGCCAATGTAGCTATACTGCTGACCCATCCACTGACTTGATGAACATTTTCAAATTATATTTTTCACCCCTTTTTTTGACATAATTTATAGACGGTCCCAAGTAATTTCCTTCATGTTGCCAAATTGTTATCGTATCGTAAATAAACCTAAATAAAACTTTCTAGATTCTCTAAAGAGTTAACTATTGATGGGATTAATTTTAAAATAACGAGAAATATCTTATTTTGTAAATAATGTATTTTAAGAGTGTGTGAAGTGAAAAACCTGCAGGTTAGAAGTTAGAACTCCATATGAATTAATCAATTCGCTATTATTGTGTATTCCGTGTTTAATTCATAACGGGAGAAATATGGGGGTTGTTTTTTTATCTAAACAGTTATCAACATGGATACATTTTGCATTTTATATTTACATAGTTATTATACCTGTGGCCTACTCAGCTTCTGTTCAAATTGTCAATAAGACGGTCATCCTTTCCACAAAAATTAATGGTGAGTAAATCAACGTTCAAGGAATTTTTAAGTATTGTTAATTTATTGTGTACTTTATTATGTAGCGAAAAGTACTTTATGAGAACCCTATAGAGTCTTGTAGACTTGCTTTCACTTTCATTTCACTTTTGATACATTTCTATGTTAACACTTAAAGGACGGTAGTGAAAATAGTAGTTTTGATACACTTAATGTTAATCGTGTATGGATAGGTTATCAAAAAGGTTTTCCCATACCTTCCTATAAACGTCGTATTTCTCACCGATACCTGTAGAATGGTTTAAATAATCGCAAACTGTTTACGGCACTGAGTTGCACCAACCAATCACACAGACAGTTAGTATATAGCATTGAGAATCATTGAGTTACACTAAAATCAGTGTTCGCCAAAATAGCATGAAGCCCAACTTTTTGGTTGCTGTTTGTGCTTTTTTTGCTTAAATGGCTTGCTTGCTTTATTTGCTATTTAAGCAAAAAAAGCATTGACGAGAATAGTAAATAGCCAATACAGCGATTCAAGCGAAAAACTCAAAATTTTGGATAAGCGCTTTAAAGCAAATTAAGCAAGCAAGCCAGCAACTGAATATAAAGCAATGGGCGAACGCAGACTAAAATACATTTTCTGCGCTCCTAAGAACTTAATCCATCAAAATCATCGAAGGTATAATTTCATATCTTAAATTTATGAAAAATTCAACGAAAGTTGTAACTTATGTTTCAGAGTTCGTGCGCTCTATAGAACGGTTTAAGGCCCTCAAAACCTAAATATTTATACGTAGTTCGATTTGTTAAGTATAAGTTTTTACAAATTTGGCTAAAATGAAACAATTGTAAATGGTAGAACCAAGAAGCGATAGAATCCGATAGATCTTGAATAAATCGTTTCGGTTGCCATTTTAGGTGATGTTAATACTTATATAAGTCATATGGGGACTTTTGATGGGTGAAACAGAGTCATATGGGGACTTTTGGGTAATCATATGCGAATTTTTGAGGCGTGTATTGGGAATTTTGAAAAATGTTATGAAGACTTTTTTGGGGTCGTATAGGGTTATAAGGTGAGTTCGAGGGGGGGGGTCATATTGGATCGTAGGGGGACTTTTGGGGCGTGATTTTGGGTGGGGGGTAGGGACTTTTGGAGGGGTCATATACGGTCACATAGGGACCTGGTTAGGGCCTTATGGGGTTATAAGGTGACTTTTGGGGGGTCATTATGTCTTAAGAAAGAAGCAGTGATAGAGGATGAGCAATATCAAGAAAAAAATTGTTTTCCCTATCTTTAACATATTGATCAAAAAATTGACCTTTTTATCGTCAATTTTGAGGTGGCCCTACAGGGCCCATATCCAAACTCTTCCAAGCTGTCTAAAACATGTCTACCGAGTTTGAAATTGATGCGTGAAACAGTTTAAGAGCTATCACGCGGGCAGATGGACAGATTGACAGAAAAACCATTCCCATAAAGTAGTTATCTGTCTCCAAAAATGGAACTGGCACACCAACATTAGGTAAATTTACTCTCCGCACTGTTGAATAGTATTCAGAAGAATGCCTTAATCATTAATGGATTCATTCATGAATCATAATTATACATTTAGGAAATTACTAAGTCATTGCAATCACAGAATTTTCGCAGTAGAATTGTGTTTTTATGAAAACCTCATTGAGGAATTGAATTTAATCCCTCATCGGAATATCTCACCACACCGGAGTACCACCACACCATTTCGATAAAATAGAAAAATCAACTCCCCATGTGGGGTTCTATACCATTTTTTACTGTATTTGTCGTCATGTAATATAAAATAATGGTTGGTAATTGAACTCATCTTGTTATTTGTTTACAGGGACATTTGAGAAATTTCCGGTTAATGTTGACAAGTGCATCCGGCTTCAAGAGAATGGAATTACTGGTACGCTTACTGCCGTCGCACATGGAGAAAATTGTGTTGAAGTTCACAAGGAGGCAGATTGTACGGGAGATTACGTCACCACTAAGCCAGATGTCCCTGCCAGTGATAAATTATATAGGTGGAATTTAAACAATCGGCGAAACTGGATTGGCATTAATAATGGGAATTCAGTTGGAGCGAAAGCAGTTTCACCCTGTCGTACCGAATGTCACAAAACAAATGTAGAACTTTTCAATCCAAACGTAATAATTGAGGTGTCGTTATTTAACGATACAGAATTTAAAGGTATGTTCTGATTTCAAATTGAAATTTCAATCGCTTTTGAAAATATAATTTAATTTATTAACCTTAGGAGTATCCAGAAATGTTATAGTAAGAGATTGTAAAGTGATTCCCAAGGCATTGCGAAATAAAACGATGTCTTTTAAGACTGATGGATCATATTGCATTGAGTTTCACGAGAAAAGGGACTGTACAGGGGCGTACATTCAAGTGCCAAGAAATACCCCGTCTGATCTGACAAGCGACCTTGGGGAGTGGGGATTCAGTAGGAAACCATTTTCGATCAGTTTCTGTGGTTACAACTGTCCCAATTCTGATATCAAACAGAGAGCCGAAGAGTTCTACGCAGATTTGGTTAGGCCAAGAACTGCAGTGACTCTTTACGCGCAACCTCATTATCAGGGTAATTTGAGCGTGTCAATTTGTGACTTTTTATGCAAGATCGTTGTTTGCTTGATTTGAATTTCATCCCGTTTTTTGTTAAGTATTAATTGGCTTGTATTTAACTGTCCCTTGAAATTAATGGTTTTTCCCTTAAAAATTAATAGAAACTGCCCCTTATATAATATATCCTCATATTTCTTACTAATATTAATCACCGCTTAAACATTTCAGTGATAAAAAAACCCATCAACTGGATACTTTTAATATGCATTGCTTTGTGTTTAAATAACTTTGAAAATCCATAAACATTTTGTTTGCATAATTTGGTAATGTTTGTCTAGTTGAATATGTTTTGACTTAATTTTTAAAAGTTAAAAAGTTTTTGAAAATACCAAAGTACTTTTCCATTATATTTAAAATATCATACTATTATAAATTTAAATTTTGAAAATGCCGGATAGGGCACTGCAATGAACTTCAGTCAGAATATTTTAACGTAATGCTGTGCCATGTAAATTCATGAAATTTCATGTCGATTCATAAAAAATCATGTAGATTCATGAGACTTCATGTTAAGTTATATATACTAATGAAACTTCTTGTTAAGTTATATATAGTAATGAAACTTCATGTAGATTCATGAAAATTCGTGAAAATTCATGAGACTTCATGTAAAGTACTTTGAAAACAAATGAACTCATAATAAGACGCGTAAATGGATTTTTTACATGAAAGGCTCCCATTAGCTACTTGGGCCATAATTTAAAATGATTTTATATGTAATTATTTTCTTTTGCATTCTTTAATTTTATTTTTAATTTTTGTGTCTGTATGTTGTCTTATTTTTGTTATTTACAATTCTGAACAACTTGGTATTTTTGATATTGCTCGCATTTCGATTTCCTAAAATTACAGTTTTAGTCATACAAATACATCAATAGCATGCCAATTGCCATGTTTATCAAATAAATTTTAATAATTGAATATTAATTGCAGGTAAACATGAGGACGTGAACTTTTTCGAGAGGTCTTGCATAAACTTAACCAGGGAATGGGAAAACGCCGAAGAAATCAAGTCCATTCAATTAAATGAGAAATGTATCGTTCTATTTGAAATGCAAGGGTGCAATGGGGAAAAAGGGAAATCGTTTCAGCTAAATAATTCTAATCTTTCGCAAAATTTAACCGGAGCAGGGTGGGAAGGTGGTATTAAATCTATTGCTCTTTGCCCACCGATCGAAATGGAAACGTATAACAAAGTTTACTGTTTAGTCGTTGGTTTAGCAGCAATCATAGTTCTCTATCTCATAATAGGTGTTACAGTAATATTAAGACAAAAAGACTTGGTACAGTGCATAAAGAAAACATTAGCTGGAAATAGGAATGACACGCCCTTTCTTACCTCAGAATCAGGTAAAAAAATTAAAGTTTTGAGAATATGAAACTTAGAAGGGATTCACACATAGTACTCTCTTAAAGGTAGTTTAAAATTGTTCTCAACCATAAGTCTGATTTTAAATTCCGTTTAACAGTCTTTCCGTTAGGCTGCGTTGCTAGGTGCTATTTTTTTGCTTTCAAAATATTAATGTCATTGAATTCTACTTGGACCCAGAATTTAGTGTTTTGCATGGTTCGGTTTGTTGTGAAGTAGGTTGAAACCAAAACAAATCGAAAAAAATTAAAACCAAACCGAAAAAAAAGTGAATACATACTTGAAAGTAATACTTCTTTGGCAAGGTATCTGAACAAGGTCTCTTGTAAGAAAATCTGAAACAGATTAGAAAAAGTTCCACTCTAGTCAAACTTGAAATTAACATTTTAAAATTTATTTTGCTTTAAGATTTTTAAGGAAACAGTTATAAAAAACCTTTATTACAAAACAGTTTGAATTTGCTATAAGTTTAGGGATTGTAAGACAAAATAGTCTACGACTAATATGCCTACGACATATATGTCTCGCGACACTTATGCCTCCCGAAGATTATTTCTACGACATTTATTTCTCCCGGAACGAAAAATATGCGTAAGATATTTGTGATGCAACATCTACAAAATTGTCACTCATTACAAGTGTAAAGATCAAATGCATATTTAAAAAAATTAAAGTTAATACCTCGAATATTTTCAGAGCCTAGCATAGCTGGGCAAAAAAACTTTCAGGCCTTAAGCCTCAGGACCAGGCCAGTCTGATTTTCTCTGGACTCAGGACCCAGTACCAGGCCAGCTTGAATTTTTTTCAGGCCTCAGGACCAAGGACCAGGACTGCCTGATTTTTTTCAAGCCTCAGGACCCAGGACCAGGCCGGTCTAATTTTTTTC
>JAQFZZ010001796.1:0-10118 GCA_034696405.1 Isotoma caerulea | reverse complement strand
TATTTTACAGGCACTGAAATTTTTTAGAAAAATTGAATTTTATCCTAAACGTTTTTCAGTACGCTAGAAAAAGCAAACCAAATGCTTAAGGTATAGTTTCTAAGTTTCTATGAAGTTTAATGATTTTGGGAAATGTATTTTTTTTTTGGAAAAGAATGATAATGCAAGAAGACTTAATTCCACGTAATGTTTTGATTTGAAAATAGAAGTGGATAAATATTTATCTGAATGTAATTCACTTATCGTTATCATTTTAAACATGTCTTTAAACATTTTATATTATGTAAAATGAAACAAAATTATCACTTCGGCTCAAATTTGCTTTTTTCTATTATTCCGAATAAATATGCCTCATCATTTCACCCTTTAAAACAAATTGTCACAAAATAATAACCCCCCGGAGGTCCAATTTGTTGAAAATGGCAAAGTATAAAATAGATTTTTGATTGGCACCAGCACATAAAGTCCAAATAAGTTTAAATAATCTTCACTCCTTTGCATGATTAATTGTCCATTTAAAACTCATAAAACTGATCAAACATTTGATAGTTGTAGGTAGGTACCTAAATGCAAAAGTGTTAGAGCTAACAGCAGGTCATTTGTACTTCACATTCACACCCTCCACAGTTTTTTTATCACTGCCTAAGTAATTATAATTATGCATAATGATATAAAAATACGACTGGCTATTATTATTTTCATATTGTTCTTGTAAGAAGAAGTAATCTACGGACTAGCACACTCTTTCACCCTCTATCTCATCTCTCCATCCTGTCTTTCTCACCCTTAGGGGTCTTTCTTTGTCTAACATTAAATTGAATCTAAACTCTTTCAGAAAATAAAACTTTTTCAGCAGAGAATTCAATTTTAAACTTTTTTCTCCTTTTTAATCTTAATACTTTATGATAAGTGGATGTCATGAGTAGTAAAACAAAATAATAATCTTAAGCCAAGAGACAAGTTGGAACTTTATGAAAAACAATTTGACCGTGGTTAATACAACAAAATGAAATGATAGTACAACTTCCAGCTCGGAGGGAGGCCTTTCCACTTTGCTATAATAGAATAATACCTATTTGCTGTCCATCACTTCGTCATGTCATGACCCTAACAATAATACATTAATAAAACAATAATACATGATATTAACCTAAGTAATATCTGTGAAAATGTAAAAGTTGTTAATTCATTCCAAAGGGAAAAAACTTATTGCAAATTACGCTATTATTTACGAAATAAATAGATGCAAAATACCTGTCTCTTGTCTTGCTCCGGTGTCCGTGTCAGTATGGCATTTGCATTGGTATGGTTTGGTGTTACATTGTTAGCATCATCATGTCATGCTATTTTATCATCTCAAAGCACAATGCCTTCTCTATCTCGGTGAAGAATAAAGCTTTTAATTTTAATTTTAATAAGTATCCTAAATGACAGCAAAAAGTATGTATGTGTGACTGAACTAATCTTAAGCTAGTTATTTTCCGTTTAAATAAAAGAAAAAAAACTTCAAAAAAGATAATATCTATTAATTCGTAGTGGTCCAGCCAAGCCACCTCTGTAAGAGCTCAGCAGGCTGACATGACATAAGTATAAGCGTGAACACAGGATCATTTTCAGACTTTGCATGCATCTTAAACTATAAAAAAGCAATTTAGTCTTACCATAAAGTAACTAAAGGGTTAATAAAAAATTTATTTAGATAAAAAAAACTTGAAAAATAATGTACGAAGGACTGTAATGTAAATCCCTCTATCATCAACTTTAATCGTGGTGTCAGGTTTCATCAATTCAACTAATCTTTCTCGATCCGTCCTCCATGATAGGATTGCATTGCATTCCCCGGTTGGCTAATCATAATAAAATATCTTAGAGAGGATAAATGATACTGCTGTATCAGTCCGTACTTGCTTGCTTGTTGGTCTTACAATAATTTCAGTTCAGCGTCCAGTCCTCCCTTATCATCATTATTATTACAAAAGGTAATAGAGTATTAAACCGCTGCATTTTGGCCCTGGTATTAAATTCACAATTATATAGCGCTTCACCTTAATAGTCATCATCACCCGTACCGACCGACCGAGTCACTTACGTTACAGATGTTGGATTTTCCTTGCGTGCATTTTAATCTTGTAAAAACATATTAGACCCCATCATTAGATCCAGTGCACCCTTAAATTATCTCTATTATTTTTTACACAGATTAACTCTAAGGGGTTGATGTAAACACGGCGAATTAAATCATCATTTTTAGTTTGAAATGTCGATTTAAAATTATAGATAACGTGATTTTCTATACTGATATCGAAACTTTGTAAGATTGTAAAAGGTATGGTTTTTTTATCGTTGATTCTTGTAGATTTGTACTGTTTGTTTACTGTAGGCATGATGCATGGTGGATGCCGTGCTGGATCATAATTATATGGTAGCCTTTTTCTACTGAAATTCGATTCGCTATTACTATCGCTAATACTTTAATTATATCCGTGTTTGACCAATGAACTTGAATATACGAAGGGTTTCATGACCTGACGGGGATCCCTAGTTATGTAAAGTTGATTTGAGTAAACAAAATTATTTGAATGCAAAAAGGTAACACACTTGTAAACTAAAGATTATACATATTGCCTGTCACTTATGCAAAAAAAATTTCTTTCTAAGTCCTGATTTCTGTAAAGAAAAGCAAATCATTCAAATAAGCCTTAGGGGTGATGCAGAATGAAAAATATTTACGGAAAGAACTTTTAAACTGTAATCAATTTTAACTCAGCAAACTCCCACGATGATTTATTATGCAATTAATTGCTGACATTAGTTTAACATACAAATGCCGATCTGACTTACCGATACGGTTCAACAAAAATTTGACTTATTGCATAGAACCTTACGTTTCAGGACATTCCACTCGATGATGGTTAATGTATTGTATATATTATGTGCTATAATAAAGTAGCATTGTGATTCAATATTATTTGTAAAATGTTATTGTGTGTATTTGTGGGGCGGATTTCATTTCGACTTGACCAGACAGACTAGACCAGGAGAAAGGGTGGAGTTGCTCTTTTCTAACAATAATAATAATCTCAGGGTCAGCAGAAAAAAAGCAAAGCCTCAAGTCAACTCGCAATCTGTATTAAATAAGTAAAAAGTAAAAACTTATTATAGCACACATGGACACACACACACATATAGGAGATACGACTATCCAGAGAACAGACATATGGATAATGGATTGTAATATGCTAAAAAGTCAAAGTGGCCATTTTACAAAAGTCAAGTTCAACTGATCATCATCATCACATCATGATGATGATGATGAACCTGACCAAAAAATACCACCACAGGGCTAATATTACATGTTCGAATCACCTCAACTCATCTCACGTAAAACCGCATGTAAATCAAACATCGGCAGAAATTAACAAAAAGGTTTAGGCAAATTTGTATTCTTTAGACTTAGACATAGGCAATTTTCAAAATAAGCTTGTCTTGAAGTAAGTGGTCTTCAAGCAGTTCACTTAATTTCCTGAAGCTAAATTATTACAGAAAATTAGAAGTCTAAGAACACGCTTTTCCGACTAATAGTAAAATCCTTGTTAGATACGAAGAAATTGAAAAATAGGATTTATGTACTTTTAGTTTATTACCCAGCCGAAGTTACTTTACTTAGGATGCAGGATGAGATGAGATTAATGCACAAACCTAATAAAAGTAAAAGTACAAATAATAATAATAATATATAAGAAAGGAAGTAGGATTAGGATTATCTTGTCGCCAAATATTTAATGCCCGGACGGAACAACCGTAAAATTACTGTGGATTCTAGAAATGTCATCATAAACTAGTCACTTTTTAACAGACAACATACCAAAGCAAAACTATCTTTTTCCATTCATTGAGACATACGACGAGTATATATAGAAAGATGCATTCACACGTACGACATATTCGAATTTAATTTTTGCAAACGAAAGTATCTACCAATGCCATAAGTCAAGGATGAGTCTTTTTTCTCAGAATTTGTACACAAAACTATATTGCTCAAAGATAAGCAGTAACATTTAGCAATTCTTTTAACTAATTTCTTTATAATTCAAAATTTTTAGAATTAGGATATTTACGAAAGGAAAAGCCACAAAATGAACTGACGCGATTCACTCCTCTCGGTAACTGCATGACAATTTAAAACTTCGTCACTCTTAATGCATATTCTTAAAATAGCTACTATCACTCTGATACTTTTAAAATTGGTTTGATACATTTGTGTAAGTGTGTGCCACTCATTGTCAGTATACTGTGGGTGAGGTTAAATTACACACGCAATCGGATATTTATTCATGACCCGGATGTGCATTGGTATTTTGGTATTGACAATACATTGCAATGCAATCAGTTAGGTTCTGTCTGTCTCATTGAGTTGTACATACAGGAAACGGAACTTTTTGAGTGAGTTGTGTGTGATAAAAAATGCAGTGACAAGAAGATAAAAATAATGCTTATGAAATTTGAGATATAGACGATCATGCAAGCTTTCCTTAAATTTGTTAGCAAAAATGACGATGGGCAGCCTAAATGTCACGAGGAATATTATGTATTAGCATTATTAAATATGAAGATGATGACGCAATTGACGCCTTTTAACATTGAAAGTAGACCGATTCAGGAGAATTGCAATAATAATAGAATGACCTTAAAGGTCGATTGAACTCAAATCATTATTATTATTAAAATGCAAGGGAATGATATGGAAGGTTGGCTGATTCTCTACCCGGCCGGGTGCCTATTATAAAAGTATGTAATTCCAAAAATGTGTTGCCTTTTGAATCATCCATCATCCCACCTTTTAACCTTAAAAGTAAGCCATAACTCTATAAGCGAAGCCAAAAGCTTGAAACTATTCTCTATAACTATAAAATGTTGACTGGTTTAACGACCATGTTGATTTTTAAAGCGTAAATAAAGTTAAAGTTGTAAACTTGTAGTGGAGTAGTAGTAATTCCGGATAGTACACAAGTCTAGCTAGATAGTTTTCTCCCGAGAGATTATCAGATGATTCATCCCATCGGGTCGTCACGTCACCTTGCCTTCCACATTCTACCGGTGCGGTAACCGAACGTCGGGGGTCGTTTCTATCTATTTTATATGTATAATTCTTATATTATGTATCTTCATCTTCACCATCTAAAAGTTTCCACTGATTCAACTTGTAGATAAGTACAAGCTAAAAATCTGGGACAAACAAACTCGTCGACACAAACAAGATTTTATCTTATAATCGGTACAATTCTTAAAAATGCTGTCAGGATGATAATAGTAGTCCTTGAGTTCTTTGCTCCATTTCGAATCAAGCTAATTTGGACTTATAGTTGGAAGGTTGGAAGTTTTAGTTCGCTTCCTCTCAGCAATTTTTTCATTTTTTACTTAACGCTACGTCTTAATTAGGAGATCTAATCAATTTCCCGTCCTAATTACGTTTACTCCAAAACTAAAACCCGTAGACAATAAGTATTGAAGGTAATGTCAGTTACGAGTAGATTTTCAAAGGTTTTTTGTGTGTTATATTCTGTTTGTCCTGATGGCTTTTTATTCGGAGTCATTAACTGATTTTTGGGTTATGTTTCAAGAAAATTAAAAGATCCGTCCACCGTCTCAGTTTGTCATAGTAAGGTGTTTCTTCCTTGTGGTCTGGTCTAATGCTAACAATGGCATGAGTTAAATATAAAAATGATTCTTAAAATTCCAAATGATAATGCCAAATGTTTTAGCTCCGTTCACAGAAAATTTTAATTTTCTGAAGGCTATAGATTAAAAAAACAATTGGAGTGTTTTTAAGCACGAATTCCAGACCTTTTTTTGTCTCCACAAACAGTTTCTTACCTTCCACTTTAAAAATTGTCAGAATACATTCCAAACTTTGGAAAAATATGATTAAACAGATAGGAAACACACAATTTGAAAGTAGCTTTCTTGCAAACAGGCGTCAATAGGCATTACAAAAATGCTTCTTAGGAGAATTTTCCAGAAATTCTGTAACCTCGGGTTGAATTATTCACACGATATAAATATGTTACCTTGTGCATTACATTTAGTGCATTAAATTGTCGAATGGTTTAACGTTCTTCAAGATTTAATGTTTTGTCTCCTCTCCAAATCAAATTTCAAAGATTCTTTTGGCATTTCCCTTTCATCTCGACCAAGTTCACATTATCTTTGAGTATGGTTTAAAATCTAAACATTTCTTATTCAACTCTGTATAAAAGGAAAAAAGATTTAAGAGCTTTTCGTTGACTTTGGCTCACTTAACTGTTGTTGTTTTAAGGATAATTATATACCATGCAATTGCAATTCATTACATCCGGACATTCTTATACCATCCCGAGTTGTTTTTCTATCTTCAATTCAAATGAATTCTATTTGATGCAGGTCAACAATGGTTGAATATCTCTCATTTTTCTACATACCTTATGAGCCTTGCCTTGAAATTAAGTCAAATCCCATGCTTTTACTTCACATTTATTTCTTTGATTGTATTTAATAAAATTTAAAATTTAACTTCAACTTAAAAGACAATAAAATAACAAAAATATATAAACAATTCCCACAGTTAAAATCAAAATCCATAACTACTGTGTATGTTTGCAATACAAATTATCATAACCTTCTCAATTTGATTGCTATTAATTTTTCATCATTCATCATCCACAACAACCCATTGAACATCCAAGCACTCCATTCAAGCTAATTCAACAAGGACACTTAAATATTACTACACGAAGATAATCATAGAAGAAACAAAATGTTAAAAAAGGATCGATCTAAAATCCAATCCACCCATCACATTGATGATGATATGATGAATCTTATTTAAAATCCAAGGAAGCCAAGTCTATTTGAAGAGAGTCACCACGAAGATCACCATCATTGCCACCACCAACCAACCATAATCTACTATAATATAGATATTCCATGATGATCATGATGATGATGCCAACTTAATGGTACTTTTTTACTTTGTATAGAGTATGGATTGATCTTTCTATCCATACTAGAATATTATTATTCCTTGAGGTTAGTTAAGTTTCGAAGCGGTATCGTACCATATACTGTATATTATAGCGTCTGCATACATCCATATACCGTGTGTATGTATGTGTGATGATTGTTGAGCATTGAAAGTGTGATGTGTCTCACATCACAAGATTTTGATATAAAAATCTCACTTGTGGTATAAGCAAGTTGAAAAGCACAAATGTAAAATACATCTTCTCATCATTGCAAGTATTTATTTATTACGAGTTTATCCGTTTAACCCATTCCTATTGCATTGGATAGATGGATGAGCCTATATCTACGATACTTATTACTCGAGACGAGAGTATGAAATAAACTGCTGAGTCTCTTTAGAGAAAGAACTTTAAGAGGAATTTCTTTCGTATCATTTTATAAAAGTCAACTTAGAATAGGAACAACATCAGGCTGAAGAGATCCCTCGATTCTCATATGATGCTTCTTCCAACTTACAAAATGATCATCCTATTGCTTGCTTAAAAAGCTAACCAAGTCCTTTTCATTCCTCTTTACTTAACTAAGGAAGGAGGACCATAATAGTAATCCTATCCTCGAATCTCATCCTCAGTTTGCCATCAGACACCACTCTTACCACTTGATCATTTATTTCCAAGTTTTTTTTAACGGTGAATATCTTTTTAACATAAAGTTTACAAGTTTAAAACAGAGATAGATGATACCTTTTTCATCGAACGTTTTTCTTATTTATAATTCAATTCTGTAAGTGAATCGAATTAAATTTGCAAAGTTTCCGGAAAAATTAAATGATTGCTTGGTGGAATGGGGAATTCACCCGGATGGTTTCCTTCCTTACAGTGAAAGTGATGTTTTAGCCTGCAAAGGGCTTAGCAATACTGTAGACTCCGGAGGAATCGGGAAGTGATCTACCATACTGTGTTATATTTGCAGTTTGCAGTGGTGGCAGACTCTTCTAATGATTATGGACTTAGATGTTGCTTTTTCGTCTTTGAATAAATCGAGTCGTCTGTTCACTTCGTGTGCTTCGAATTTTATTAAATGACGTGTGTCACCTGTCAACCTTCTAGCGTACTGTGTCATTTTTCAAACGCTTTTTAAAGCCTGGAGGGTAACGGATTAGGTACTTATTTTTTAGGTTAATATTAAATCCACGTGTATACAAAGTATTCATTACATAATTTAACATGTTTTATGATTTGTTTTAAAAGCTGCACTTTTTAGAACAAACTCTTGTTGTAAATTATTGCTGAGAAAAGTTTGGGTTTCATTTTAGAGAAAAAAACATTTAGCTACACAATCTTTCTCTCGAAATGGACATTAAAGAATCGACCACAAAGCGGTAGGTAGGTATTATAATAACGATACTTAAAAGGAAAAATGGATTCAGCACATTACAATATCCTACTTAAATTTCAGCAGAAGCAATGCCTATAGGTAATAATAACAAAATGCTGGCTACGTGCAACACAGACTTTAAGTTTGATATTTATGAGTCGTCTCAAGTCGTAATTTCGAATTAACTTGAAAAATGTCCCATGAAGTAATAAAACCGACGAGGGTAGATTTGTAAATAATGAATTAGGTACGAAAGTATTAAACATATTTTATTAATACCCACCGCACCGCGCCCTACATATCCTCTCTTAAGATAATATTGTATAAAAGATTTCAGATAGATTGCAATTTCAAAAACTGTAATAAACCCATGGTTATAATTTCAATTCAAGTAGAAAATGGCTCAGCCATGCATGTCCAAATCGTATAGAATAGTATCCAGCATGGAAACATAATGTGAAGTTTTAACTGTCATAAAATTAGGTTGACATTTTCATTGCAATCACAAATAATAGATTCCTTTTGAGAAGTGAGACAAATACAAACGTAGCAGGTTGACCAATAAACCAGTACGGGCTCATTAAAATTGTCATAAAGTAACGAAATGTTCCATTCAGGCAACGCAATTCAAATCAAATCGAATTCCTTTTTCCATTCCATAAAAGAATTATCAACTTGTGATAATTATGCATACTAAACAAATATCTTTAAACACTTCAAAGCGAAAAATAAATTTAAAAATCCATTTTAATTCAAACGAGACTAACCCAAAGTTAATTTTTTTCCCAAGTGCCGAACAAGTAAAAAGTCAAGCTAAGCCAAACCACATTCATTAAAATCTCCTCACCAAATCACAAAGACTTTTTACACCACAAAACTAGACTATAAATTTGGAAGAGATGTTCTTATTGTGTAATGTTAATTTTTTTCATATAAATTTCGTAGAGATTTAATATTATATGAAAATCGGCACTATAAGTAAAACTTGGGTAATAAAAATCAAAATATTTCATCCACATATAAATATAATAATACATAAAATAAAATGCGAGAAACACCTTCAGTCTTAATGAACAACCCAGACTTTAATACTTTATCATTACCAAACAACAACCTCGTCTAATTCTCTTTAATTTTTTTTCACATGCTCTTTGCTCACTTACTATCAGTAGTTGATTTTTTTAGTATCCTTTGGGCACATAAAAAAGTCGTCTAATTGCAAATAAACTGGAGGAGTCTGTCTGTACCACACCACTCCGGCATAATGCCACGATCTACCTAATATCGTTTACATAACAAACTTCAAACAAGTACCTTTCCTACCACCTTGCCTTACCACCCTAATCAGTTTCAAATCTTCATCAGATATAGAATATTAAATTATCTCTTGTTTTCCGAAAAAAATTAACAAGACGAGTGAAAGGTTTGACATGATTTGGCTCGACTAGGTGTCCAAACTGACAAAAAATTCACTCATAAATTTACATTTTGCTTTAATTCCTCTTCATTTTCTAGAGTAAATCAAAATGTGTAGCTTTTGTCGGCGATCTGCTTTTAATTCGTAAATTGTGCAGAGAAGTCGTAAAAAGTTTTTTTTTCTTCCTTGAGTTGAAATTCATTGATGGAGTTGAGTTTAAGTGTTAAACTTTTAATAAAAGACTGAAAGGCTGTATAGAATTAGATATTAACTTAAATTGTATCATATATAGTCCGGCTTAGTTTTGTCTATAGAGTAACCA
>JAQFZZ010001795.1:0-10118 GCA_034696405.1 Isotoma caerulea | reverse complement strand
ATGTAAAAGGGCGCCCTCATTGGCTCTCTCTGTGCTCTGAGCCAATCAAAGGTTGGTCGGACAGACAGACAGACAGATAGACAGACATCCCTTGGCCTTTTATAAAAAGGGATCAAATCATATTATTGGTAAAAAGTATTAAACTCGACTAATTACACTATATATCAGTGGATAGCACATCTGTCCCAACAAAACTATTAATATACCTAAAACCACTTATATTTTAAACCAAATTGTAAAATGGTATCCTAATTTGAAATTTGTTTTTTCCATATACCGATTTTAATAATTTTGTGGAAAGTTTCAGAAGCTAATAATAATCTAGCTTTGCTAAGTGCTTTTGACGAACATTTTAAAGATTCAAAATCGATAATAGTCTACCTTAATTAATTAAAAAGATTCGACCGTTTGGAAACAGAGTATGAAATGACATCATGGTTTGTGTTGCTCTGCAAACATAAACCATATCAGCATTAAAGTCTCCATAAGTCATTTCATAAATTTGTCGTGAGCTTATTTCATATATCGTCATTAAATATTCAAAATGAGATTTGCTAAAAGGAGTTTGACATTTGTTTAATTTGCAAAGTATTTTTTGCAATAATTGGAAAAGCTAGTTGAAAAATTTGTTCTGTATTAGCCAAAGCCAATATATATAACATTATACTTTATGTCTGCATTGTTTTTCATCGTCGTAGTCGATTCTCTAAATTAGAGAAGAAGAATAGTATTCTAAAAATTATATCGTCAAGCGTCCAGATAAATATTAAGAACTATAACTAAACATAAATCAATTTGAAATTTCTCAAATACATTTATCATTGTTTAGTTACAAATTTTTGGAATTTCCACTTTCTGAAATATTAATCAAAATGTCACATGACTTTTATAGAATTGTACTTTTTATCACAATTCTTAGTGTTGCTGATTGTACCTTGGAAAAAATAGAAACGGCTAAAGTAAAAAATGGAACTGATTGAAGAGTTTTCGGAGAGTGTGCCATTCACTTAAAGATTTTCTGGAGGTCTCGTACCTACATTGACATGGCTGAACAGTGATTCACGACAATCTTGATGCAATTAGAACGATATATACTTTCAAGTAAATACAAAATATGCACGATTAGCACGATACGGAATTGGTACTGAATCTAGCCCATTAATAAACGAAGTTTATGAGCAATGCGCTCTTCATGTTATTTTCAGGGGTGCTGGGCTTAACGACAATGGTTTCCTTCTACCCTTTACAAAATATCTTGTCAATAATGACTACACATTCAGATCACAACAATACTCAACTTTTATTGTCATTCAGACCATAATCACAAGACTTAAATTTCTTTATGACAAGGATTACGCATTTACCCAAAGATCATGCCGAATTTTTGTTTTATCTGTTAGATTATTAATGCCTGATAAAAAGTGGATACTGATAAAGCATCAGAGTGTATATTACTTTTGTCCATATTGCCTTACTGGCTTTCTTAAAGTTGAATATAATAAAAATCTGGCAAATTTAAACACAATGGATTTGAAAGATAAGTGGATAAAAGAAAAAACATTTACGCTATTTTTATCCCATTGGAAATGGAAAGGGAGCTACCAAGCTTCTAGACAATTTTGTTTGTCCCTCCCGTGGAAACGGCTCAAGAAAGGTTCTTTTTGCTCGTATGAAACAGTAGTAATGGAAACCATTGGGCAAATACTAAACGTGAAAATTTATTATAAACCCTTAAAAACTGTCGAAGAACATTTTAAACATATTTTAATTTTAAAATATTTAATTCGAAATATGGTGGGGCAGTGTGCGGTGTCATTTCTTGTATTAAATAGTGATGAAAAGAGAGATATGGAACTGATGTTAAGTGGAGCTTACTCTGTCGGCTATCTTGAAAACCGTTTGGTTTATTGTGACCGTTTTGCAAGGTCAGTGTCCATTTGGATTGCGCCTTTTAAGCTCACCGTGTGGATTGCAATGGCGTCAATTATTGTACTTCTCTCTTCTGCAGCTGCCTACACTGTAGAAAATAAGAAATATAATCATTTTACCAGAAACTTATTCGTCACACTTCAAATTATTTTAAAGCAGCCCGCGCCGATTCACATTTCCTCACTTTTTTTAAAACTTACTGTGATTATGTTCATTGTTACATCTATTTATGAGAATGAAATCACAGTTAGTCTTACTGCAACTTTGAGGGTCGAGCCTCTGAAAGACCTGGCTGAAGTTATTCATTCAGGTTACAAAGTACTCGTTTTTGAAACTTCACTTTCAAGAGAGTTGTTATTAGGAGAACTGCAAGGGGACTTTGATAGACATAATCTAGCCAAGGAAATAAATGGTTCTATACAGTTTTTCAATAAATCGTTTTATCAAAATATGGATAAGAACACGAAACAGTATATAGCCAGTAAGGAACAAAAATACGCATATTATGATAACGAAATATTTGCTTCGACTTCTGCTCATTCCATAGCTCCGTATTTTGGAGCCCTTTTACCAAAGTATAAATGTTTTCGGGTTGAAGAGAACTTGGCAGAGATGATGTACTTTTGGACGCTGAATTTCCATATCCGTTTTGATATGATGAAGGCATTAGATATCATTCACAATATAGGATTATCTCGTTTCTGGATGAATATAAATAAACTTGGGAATGATATTCGTGTGATTCGAGCGAGTAGAAAATTTAATGAAACTGCTCGAAATGACGATATGATTACTTTTTCAAATTTAATTCCGCTTTTCGAAATGTTTGGATATTTTTGTATAGGAGCATTATGTGTTTTTATGCATGAGATAAGGGCAGAGTTGTTAATGTTGTTTTCGAATGTTTTAAAACAGGGACAGAGCATTGCTAATTCTTTAATTACCTCTTTTTTTGGATGTATGACTAAGATTGAAATTCGTTATTCTCCAATCAGCACACTTGAAATCATTTCAGATTATCAGGAGGGCCAGAAAATTCAAAATTTGACATTGGAGGGAAATGCAAATGCATAACCGGAATATATATTGTGAGTTGAAAGAATAAACCATCCATATCGGTTGAAATTTTATTTTAAGTTTTATAAGCCTTTGATTTATAGGCCTAAAAATGATATTTTATTGAAAAATGTTTATGTATTTGAGTTTTAAAAATTAAGATACGGTCGCGTAATAAATACTGTTATGATGAAATTAAAAACTCTTACATGACGGTATACATGAATAAAGTTTTTATCTTTGCGTAAAATTGAAGTTATGATTACACAGCTTATTAAAAGTAAAGTGTCTATAGATTGAAATTAAGAATAGTTGATAAAACGTTTTATTTAGAAAAGTTTTGTTCAATTTTTTGGAACGGGTAAACGTAAAATTTCATATTTATCATGACTAGTCACAGAAACAGTTCTATCTTATAGCTCAAACGTTTTCAATTTATTTGAGCTTTGTTGAACAGTGTTGCGCAATTCCAGCGTATTTGAAAATAGACAATCATTAAGCTCAATATGTATCACAGAGTTGCAATTACGATATTAATATATTTGAAATATTTCGTTTCAGGAAAAGGTATTAATAATTACGGAATTGATGGTGCAATAGATTTAAGCGCATTCGGAGAGTGTGCGATTCACATAAAGATTTTCTCAAGATCCCTAAACTACATTGATATTGCGGAACAAATTGTTCACAATACCAAAAATGCAAAACTCACGATATACGGCTTGAACGATTCAAAATCTCTGACTGATATGAATCAACTGAAAAAAGGAAGCGAATCCGCCCCAGTTGTAAATGATGTTTACGAAGAATGTGCCCTTAACGTAATTATCAGAGGAAGCTTTAACGACAGTGAATTTTGGTTACCCTTTTTTCTTTTTGTTCGTGATAATGGATACAAATTTAGATCGCAAAAATATTCAACATTTATTGTGGTACAAACGATAAACCCTTCGTCACAATTTATAACCGATTGGTTCGGAAGCAATTCATGCCGTGTTTTCGTACTTTTTGTTAAGAAAATTAATCTGCATGGCTTGATCTCCTTAGAGAAGGCATTTTACTTCTGTCCATATTGCAGAATTTCAATGTATAGAATTGTATACGATAAGCATATCGCAAATCTGAAAACAATGGATTTAATGGGAGATTGGAAGGAAATTCCTTTCACATTAGTTGAAATCGATATAGCCGAGGATGTTAATTCTTTAGCTGTTTGCTTATCTGCACCCTGGAGGTATAAAGGTTTAACTTCGAATTCCTGTGGATTCAATGAAATAATAATGGAAACGATTGCCCAAATGATAAACATTACTAAGACAGTTTACAAACCTTATGGAACTTACGACATATTTAACTCAAAGTATGGTGGCGCGATGGGGCAAATATTTTTCACACAAAATGAATACATAAGCGCGGCTTACCCACTTGGAGCATTAGGGGATCGTTTAGTTTATTGTGACCACTTTGTTAGGTCACAGTCCACATCTCTGTTGATATGGGTTGGGCCTTTTAAACCGACAGTCTGGATTCTATTGGGTGGGTTCATTTTACTGGTTTCTTTAGCTGCGTTTACGGCGGGAAAATATAAATTTGAATATATTTTAAGAAATTTATTCGTTTCACTTGAAATTGTATTGAAACAAACAGCGCCTATTGATATTTCTTCATTGTTTCTGCTTTTAACAATGGTAATGTTTATTGCTGGGACGATTTATGAGAATGAGATTACTATCAGTTTGACTGCACCACTAGAAGTGGAACCTTTGAAAGATTTGGGTGAAGTTATCAAAGTGGGTTACAAAGTGATACGTTACGGTTATTATGAAACTAAAGAAGAGTTTCTTCGAAAAGTTGAATGGGATTTTGAAAGGCATAATATAACAACGAAAATGAACAAGTCGGTTGTCTATTTAAAAGATTCAATATTTTACGAAGAACTGCAGGAAAATAACCCGAAAAGGGTAATGTCAAGTTTGGATCCAAAATATGCGTATTATGACGACGAAATAATCGCGTCGACTCCAATGCATTTTGCAGCGCGCTATATTCAAACGCTGTTACCGCAATTTACTTGTTTACGTGTTCAAGAGAATTTGGATTTGAAAATGTACTACTGGCTTTTGTTTTTTCATGTTCGTTTTGATCTAATAAAGGCTTTGGATACATTTTATAGCCTGGGTCTTCCTAAGTTTTGGATGGACAGGACAAATCTTGGGCAAGAGTTTGATTTAAAACACTTGCGGGAAAGCCTGCTTGGTAATGGTGCCTCGGTTGAGGAAAATATTGATATGATTACTTTGTTAAATTTAACTTCGCTGCTAATACTGTGTGCATTTTTTTGTCTTGTGGCGGTGTTCTGCTTTATTTGTGAAGTGAAGATAACTACTTTTAAAAATTGTTCTTTTTGGAAGGAAAAAGGGTTATCAAAGACGACTGATTTCAATTCGGAACAATTTCAAAGAATTCACGTTGACACGAAAGTTAAAGGCTACGTAATGGTACATAAAATTAAACAATAGATAAAACATGGTCATATGTCCCAATGATGTTTTGTTATCTTGTAGCCTGAAGCTTCCGTATTTATGTATCTATTCAAGTCTTAAATGTATTATAGTTATCTTATGTCACATTTACCAGCCATATTTTGTAAATTTGAGACAATGATTTACAATGTTAATAAACTGCTTGGCATTAATTTTCTTCATAATGGTTATTTTAAATTTTATGATGCTACTTTATGAGCCCGACCTGGTTTAAAATAGAAAGGTAAGCAAGACGCTCAGATAAAAAATTTTCATGTGTATTAGATTTTTAGCTTAATTAATACTTAGTCTTTAAATTCCCCTCTCCTAATCTTTTAATTGCTTTCAGGGAAAGTTAGTTTTGCTTTCTGAGCTGGATAGGACACTCACATCTATTATTTTGCAAAAGTTGTAGTTGTGTTCCATAAATTGTAAATTGTAAATATAGGGTGTGGTATTTTGCGTTGGACTCGTGACGTCAATTTAGCCTTCGCTATTGAAAATTAGCGCGCTGAGACAAAGCGCACTGGTCGCGCTTCAAAGCGCAGAGTACATAAAAATCATGTAATATATGATTTCATATCTACGAAACGTCAAAAACTGAACTGTAACAACCGTTTTTGTCCTACGAGGTCAGGGAGGTCACAAATTCAGGTCAAAGGTCAAAAAGGTCATATGTCAAGTTTTATATATTTGGATAGACCTTGACGAGTGTAACAAGATGAGATAGGACACTTTTAGTGTAGGATGACCTTTAAGGTCACAAAATGAGGTCAAAGGTCAAATTTCAATTTTTATATGTTTGGATAGATCATACATGTAAACACACGTTATCTTTGAGATTTATAATTCTCGAATTCAGTTCACGCGCTTCCGCACTTGCTTATACTGTTTACCATGAGTTTATTTAATTTTTATAAAATAATTCACCCAACTGTTTTCATTAGGAGCAAGTATGCATTTATGTTTTACTCTCTTTCCAATACTTTTACGCAGAATTTGCTTAGTCAAGATTATAACATTGTTGAAGTTTTCATTTTTGAATAAAAATGTAATTTTTCCTTCATGAAAAATTGGTTTTATATAACTATCCAAATGCTAAAACTTTTAATAGCTTTTAAATCGATTGGTGCATATAGTATTTAAACTTTTAACTAATGCTTTATTTCCACAACCCGTGCTGAATAGTTTAGCGAGTTTTGAAATGCTGAAAAAGAATATTGAGTGAGACGATTCTTAATAGTTTTAATTATTACTTACTCCTATAATTTATTTTAATGAAGAATTAAAAATTAACAAATACAAGAAAAGTTTTATTTTGAAATGTAAGAATGTCCTAGAATATGGCTCAAGTAAACTTTTAACTTGAAGTTGTAGTAGTGTTTCGTTCTACAGCATCTTAAAGTTAATAGTTAAAGGATTGAATATTTGAAATTGTTAGAATATGTGATGATGACATATTTAATGTAATATAAAATGTACTTGGTATTTTATGATAGTTACCTTGTTATGGTATTTAGAGTGAGTAACTCTAAATACTTCTTTGATTGGGACATAAATAGTTTAGGATGTTAGTCTTTAAGATAGTATGAATTCTTAAGATGCATGTAACTTATTGTATGTCTGTATTATGTTGTAAACATAACCTTGTTAAATGATATTTAAGCTACGGGTTTTTAATAATAAATGGAGCACTCTTGTAAGAGGAGTCTTGGACTCTTGTACTGAGAGTCTTGATCTCAGTCTTTGATAATATGAGCTACTGGCTATAATCTTACAGATTACTTCTAAAAGAAATAGATAGTAAAAATACTCATATTTACAGCAAATGCATCTGTAAAATTAAAAACAAAATAAATCAATACTAGTTTAATTGTGAAAAGAAAAATAAATGAGAGTCATATGGAAAAGAATAAAAGAAAGTTTTTCCGTAGGTGGCAACTGGGGCAGCATTAGTGAAGGTGGTAGCAAGAGCTTGTTGAGCATAAGCGACTGGGGCAGCTGCAACGGCAAGTCTTGCAGTTGGAGCACTGAAAATAAATTCCAAAATTAAATTTTAAATCTTCATACATTTTTTTCAGTTTGTTTAACTTAATTTTATAAAAAAAACATTTACTGGTTGAAGAAAGAAGTAGAGTGGGCCACTGGAAGAACGATCTTAGTGAGAACTGGGGCAGCAGCGTAGGTGGTAGTAATAGCAGGTTGGGCATAAGCGACAGCAAGTCGCGCAGCTGGTGATCTGAAAATTAAAAAAAATTGACTTAAGAATGGGTATCAATTTGCCTTTGTATTTTTACTATTTCAATATAAAAAACTCACTGGTTAATGACAGAAGTAGAGTGAGAGTAGGCAGCTGGAAGAACGGTTTTGGTGACAACTGGAGCAGCAACAGCGTAGGTTCTAAGGGCTGGTAGGGCAGCAGCAGTAACGATGGCTGGTTGGGCATAAGCGAATGGACCAGCAGCAGCGTAGGTAGTAAGAGGCTGAGCAACGTGAGCGTGTTGAACAAAGCTGTTGGAGGTGAATCCAGTAAGACCACCAGCGCTGGCAATAGCGACCAAAGCGAGCAGAACAGCCACCTTCAAAATTTAAATTTTAAAATATTAGTAACTTGAAGGAACTGAACCAGGGTTTAAAGTTTGACCACTTCTGTCATCATTTGACCGGTCAAATGGCAAAATGGCATGATGGCAAAAGGACAGCAAAAGGCGGTAAAATGAGCCTTTTCAGGTGGCAAAATGGTCAATTGACCGAGGCAATTTACCGCTTCAAACCCTGAACTGAACTGACATCTGAAATACCTTTAAGAATATAAAATAATTTATGTAATGTATCAACTTTGTATTATAATAATGATATTTTATGATAATAATTATGGATGGCAGGGTTCAGCCTCCCGGGGCTATTCAGTATTTATAAAGTTGGTTTTTATTGATACATAAGTTAGTTGTGCTTGGTGTAGTGACAGACCTAATCTGACTTTTTAACATAAATTGTCGCATGAAAGAAAACAGAAATATTGTGACAAAAGTGGTTAGAAGTGGATGTGGTTAAAGTAGTAGAATGTTCTGAAGGAAAATGATTTGGAATTAAATAGAACATTCTTAAGGAAAATCCTTCTTAAATTAAAATCTAGAATATTCGAATTGATGATCTAATTATTACATAAGCATTCTTATTACAGTAAAATACTAAATCTGGCACTTACGGTTTGCATAATGATGTTTTTATTAAAGTATAAAGCTCCTTAGCCTTTGATTAAATAATTGTTACAATAAGATTGTAAGAAATGAAATAAAGTTAGCTTGTCCAAGTTTATCCACTTTTATACCAAAATGCATATCTAATCTAAACCGCTGGAAGGAAACTATGGAAAGATGAGCCTTATCAATAGGATCAGTCAAATCAAAAGTATAAGAAACATGATATACGATATTATGTTTTAATATATTGTTACATTTTTTACATGTTTTAATTATTGATCTCATTTAGAAAAAAGGAATTAACATTCTTCTGTTGTTTATATGCATAATTGACCAGGGAATACCGGTAATGGTTACAGTAAATTTTCATCAAATTAGAAGCTATAATTTTTTTATGCAGTAACATTTAAATCTTTTTGATAGTGTTATTTGGGAGGATGAAAACTACCTTCTAAAACTGCCAAGATATTTAACTATTGGAAATTGATCTATGTGTACGTAGTTTAATTTTGTTTTCATTGTTTGCTAAGAAGGTTGCTTCATTTGGATTATAAATTATTTTATTTTATGCAATTAAAACTTAAAACATTGCGAGTAATTTTTTAAGAAAAATTGACGAGGTAATTCGAATTTTATTTTCCATCAAAAAGGGCATACGTTTTTACTTTAAGGCAGTTTTTCGTTCCAATTTTATTAATATGGTTACAATTATAGCGTCACAGCTTCAAATACCCTGTAAAATAAAACATGCGATTTGTACACAGTTCTTTAGGCGAGTCAAGTGAAACAAAATATGAAAATGGAAACTAGCTCGTTTCAAGTTTATCGGAGATGAAGGTTGAGGCTGATGTTTGATCATGTTCCTCTTTTTTAATTTGTGCCCCTATAAATGATTCTTGAAACTGAAAACCTCGTAAGAAACTTAATATTCATAAAAAATATTAGAGCATGTACACTCCTAATGCTTTGTTTGTATGCGGAGCAATTATCATTTATCAATTAGCACTTGCAACTATAAATTATTAATTCTGAACTTGTTGTGAAGTTAGATTCTGTTTGTGTTTGTTATTGTTTGCATATTGGTTTTTTAAAGGTGGGGGGACTGGTAGAGAGATGTCAATGGCTGATAATGAAATAAAGGTGAATGGGCAAAAAAAATTGTTTGTCAACTAGGGTTATTCGCAACAATTATTGATACATTGACCATGATACGGTTATAATAAGTTTATTGTTTGCCATTGTTGCTTAAGTATTTAATTAGATATTAATATTAACTTAAAGTTTTATAATTACGTGATTGGCATGAGTTAATTTAGATCGTGGTTCATAATTTTATTAAGAGGTGGACCTCCACCCTCTTAATGTTTTTACAAGATCCGTCTTTCCATCAGTCAGTCATTCCGTCCGT
>JAQFZZ010001794.1:0-10119 GCA_034696405.1 Isotoma caerulea | reverse complement strand
TGATAATTCTTGAGGGTATTGCGATACAATCTCTGCATCCAGGGATGGTGCATCCCGTTGGGGGTGGAAGATGCAAAGGTCGATTATAAAGGGGAGGAATATCTGATAAATTATTGGATTGGTTATGGGGTTGTGATGGAATATTAGTTGTTGGAGGTATAGCGAAATGGTAAAATATATTAGAACTAGCCCACATTGGCGCTGCTGGATGATGATAAGGTAACATTGCCGAAATGCTAAAAGGATCTGGAGTTAATTGCGGAGCTACAGATGGCTGTTGTATTAGGGATGACATTGGAGGATTTGAAACTTGAGTTGTATGTTGTTGGTCTGGGTGACGAGGAGGTATTAGTGACCCTGATGGCATGTTTGCGTTGTGACGCGATCGTTGCGGTTTGACGAATGCTGAAAGACGTCTTGCAGATTGAGACAAATCGGTCGCTTGTCTTGACGGACTCCAGTTTGCCAAGTATGATTGCAAAGCGTTTCCACTGCACCTGGATAGGTGACAATTATATGTATTCATGGGGCAATGAAAGATTTAAGTATATTTATAATTTTTATAATTGAAAAAGCAGTAAAAATCTTCCAGAATTATTTAATTGACGAACTCGAACAATGACAAGTTTTGAATTAAACTTTTAAAACACAAACAACCAGAAATTGTTTATGAAAGCATATATTAGGGGCTCAAATGAAACACCTTTTACACGGAATGCTCGACTGGAATTCAGTGTTTTAGTTTTAATCATCCTATGTTGGTCTAAATTGTATTCAGCAAATTAAAAGGTACTGTAAAATTATTATTTTAAAGAAACTTACTTATGTCCTGCATGACCATGTTTGGATCCTGGATGAGCTATTTGGGAATGGTGAGATCCAAGTTTTTGTATGGTTTTAATTAAATTGTGATCATTTTGAGACAAAGCCCTATCTAGTAAAGTTTCATCATATGTAGGAAACAATTTCCGTAAAACTTCTTTTGGTGTTGGATTAGGATTTTCTCGATCCCGACTTCCTGTCTGACTGTGCAGCCTTTTCGGTAGTGACTTTCTCTCAGATTCTCGGCCCATATCCGAGGTTAGCATCTTTTCAGAAATTATTGAAGGCGAAGATTTTCTCAATACCGACTTTTCACTTTCTTTTTCATTATCTTTTGGATTTGATGGAACAAAAATCTCATTTTTCTCATTGATAAGGGATGAACTTTGAGTTTGCATTGGTTCTTCTGCATCGTCTATTTTCATACCAAAAATAGGACCAGGGGGTAGTGCTCTTAGGGATGAACCGGTTGCAATAGTCCGAAGACCCAAAGCTACTGCATCCTCAGCAGCTTGCTGTCGCTTAAGAGCAACCTATAACATTTAACAGTGGGGGTTAATTTAAGATAGTTTTTTGTAGTTACCTATTAATTAATTAAATTTGTTTAAACCCACCTGCGCTGCCATAACTCTTTGCCTCTCAGCAATCAAATTGCACTTGGCACAAGCACACAGTCGAAACCTACAGTGTTTTTTGTGACCTTTTAGCCAAGAGATCATTCCATGGTTTCGACACCTAGCACATTTAGGCCTTCTTTCTTTTTCCATTCCAACTTTTACACACGTCTCAATATAATTAAAATGAAGACTCAATATACAATTAGTCCTTTGATTAGATAATACAGGGATGAGAAAAACGATCTGTCCAAAATGAGACTTGGTGATGAACTGTAACGAAGATGTTAGAAAAGTCACCCTAAATAAATCGGGTGTTGTAGACATTTCAGATGGATGGATGACTGGCTGAATCGGATCTTTGAGAAGGAAAACGCTAAAAGCAAAAGATTTGGTATGGGAATTGGTTACCTCTCTACTATGATATAACAAATCTGTACCGCTTGAGTGTTAGAGATGCTTTTTACTTTTACCCTGGGAGTTAGCTAACTACAATGCATACAAGAGAAGAACATTGGAAAAGAACCGACGGCATGTCATGATCACATTTCTTTTTCGGAGTTTCTATTTATTTTAACAATGTGGAAATGGGTTGGAGATGCTACGGGGCATTGTGGTGGGAATCAGGTTTCTTTTGGGCAAACATTTTTCCATCTGCCAATCTGATTAGTTGAGATCGGTTCTCTGAGAGTCTGTTTGTTCAGTGATTCTGTTATGAATACCCAATGCCAAATATCTGGTGACTTTGTCATACGTACGAGTCCTACCTACCGTATCCTTCTTGGCTAGGATCAGTTAAATGCTTGAATTTAAGGTCCTTCCCTTTTCGGATGTCAAAGCTACTCACAGCAGTATCAGCCTCAGTCAATAATAATGCACACCGTTCTCTTTCGAATCGATCATTGAGATTGAGTTAATGGTGGACATTAATATTGTTTGTATGCAATTCATCCCCTATTTTAAGTCAAAATATTGACTTTTTAACACGACCGTTACAAGTCATTCAAATGAAAATAAAATGTAGATTGAGTCAACCAAAAAGGGCCTGCTAAATAAATACTTACGAGTATTGATATTACGAGTTTTGGTTTGACATAATTCATAAATTAATGTTGGAAATTAGATAAATTCTGACAAACATAATTAATTTTAGCCACAAATGTTTTACTGACATTTATCTTATCAGAAATTCTTCCATAATATTTTAAAAGTCTTTTAAATAAACGATAAATATTCCAAAACCATTATAGTTAGTTAGCATTCAAATCCCTGTCCTTCACAAAATGGCATAAATTGCAAAAGTTGTAGTAATAATAAATAATAGCTTATGACAACGACGTCAACGATATCCAGTTCAGTTCAGATGCGGTGAATCGACCAACTGCTTACAATTTCCAAGCGTTTCTCATCATCAAGTCAAAATAAGCATCATGATCGATGGACGAGCTGATTCCAGCATAATAATCCATAAACTCGTCAAATGTCACCTGTAAAATGAGTAAGATAAAATATTACAGTTGGATCTTGCTGTGGAAAAACAAATGGTAGATGTAATTTGTAATCATCAGCGTAACTCCTAATCGATAAACTTTATCAGCGTAAGCTAAGCTAATGAAAAAGTAAGACTCTATCTAGCATTGTGTTTCACTTTAACTTGGACAAAGGATTTTTAGACATACTATTTTACTAGACACATTAAATATGAATGTAGCCAATAAAAGTTTCTTGTCGATTTTTTAATGCTGTCTTTTCATGGTCAGTCAGCCGACATGGACCGACGAATGTTGAGATTGCTACCTCTCTCAAAGCTAATAAATCAATAAGAAATGAAAAAATAGTCACCATACCTTTCCATCAACTGTTCCATTTTCTTCAAAGACCTTTAAGAACCTTCCAAGTATTTGCTCTTCAGTCTCTTCACCACTTAAATACCTTGGGTTCTTTCGAACATTATAGACGTTCTTCAAATCATCCAATGTTACAACTCCATCACCCGTTTTGTCCAGTTTCCTGAATGCTTCCTCAATCAATTTCTTACGGTTATTGTTTAGAGGAGGCTAAAACATTAATTTTTAACGTAGACATATCATTTAAAATAACTTCGGTATACCATATGGTGTATCTTTGATTATAGTAAGTGTAATTTATTCAACGACGAATAAGGTCATTTGCAAGGAATAGGTTGTAAATAGTTGTAAATAAACCCTTATAAGGTAGTTCATGCCATGGCTCATTGGTAAGGGAATAATGTCAAATGTCAAGTCAAACTTACTCTGAGAGTCAGCAGGAATTCATTAATGCTAACAGATCCACTCTGGTCTTTATCAAATGTATCGAATAAGCTTTTCAATTCCCCTTGATTCAATTTCATCCCTGTATCGTTCATTCCTTCACAAAACTCTTCAAAATTTAAGGATCGATTTCCATCATCGTCCATGCGTCTAAAAACTCTATAAAATTCATTAAAACGTAAGAATCAAATTTGTAAAAGACAAAAGTTAAACCCTAGAATTATGTAATTAATTAGATAGGTTACCTTCCCATAGCAATGATGCCACTGGAACCTCTTGCTAAGCACAAAAGTCTCAATTTTTCTACAGAATTGGTAGCCTGGCCAATATCAATTCTAGCCTTGGACATCATTTCTTCTTCGTTTCTTGTCATGGAAGTCCGTGGACGTTGCATCTATGAATGAAGAAAGCCAAAATGTTACTGAGTCAAGACCTTGTCTAAACTATTTGTGTGGTAGATACATGATGAGAAAATAATGTCTGCTCTATCATGTAGGTAGTTTTATGATGGGCAGGTAAATTAGGTTTTTGTAGACACACAAGTCTAAACCACTTTAATAAGAACATAAAATGAGCTCATCATTTTACATGTAACACGTAGTATTTTCGCGTAACTTTTTGTCACTGACTGTCCATGCTCCATGTCGACTTTTACAAATACACATTAATAAACTACGGAAAGGAAAAGTACACGAGATATATTGTAAATTGTAATACGGCCGATTACTTTCTGACAATATTTCTCTGGGACTTGAACTATCTTTTTATCGTATATTACAATATTATGCTTATGCTTTCTCCTGGTTGAATGTTGATGTTCTTTTGTATCACATATTGATTAAGCTTATCACAATACAATTTCTAGTGAGATTGTCCGGTGTGGGAGATAGTACACAAGTAAAATCTATACTGAATGATTTACCTTTACCTTCAATCTTCTGTAAATCACAGGGATAATGTAAAAGTTATGTATGAAATTGATTTTCCAGAAACCTGTGGAGTAATATCTTGTAACTTTATTTCTTGCATATTCATGCTGTTTTTACAGATGGAATAAGAGTAATAACGAAATGCAGGTAATGCAAAAATTCGAGATCATAAAAAATCAGTCAAGCATCCAAATTTCATTGTGGTCTCGGTTCACCGCATTCACAACCCTCATCTTGTCAGAAATAAGCTCTGGATGTGGAATAAAAGCCAAAACTCATCAAGATCAGAGAAAAACTGAATACCATATGGAAATGGAAGCTAAGCAAATAATCATTATTTCTGAAATGAACTCCATTCTTTTTATAATAGTTATCATGACTTTCGTGACCATTGCAAAACATCAATAAACTTGATTGATTTGAAAAAAAATGAGTAAAAACCTTCTGAGATTATAATCATTATATAAGGTTGATGGGTGGACGTAAATTCTGCCACGTTGATAAGTATCAACATTATTATTGCAATTATTCTCTATCGCCCACCTTGTACAGACAATGAATACAAGATTTCTATAGGATGGGCTCTAGATGTGTTTTGTATGATCTCAAAAGGACTTTCAGCTAAATGAACAAAGCACCATTTGGTCGATAAAATGTTGTGATCGTAGAATTCGTAGATCGTATCATCATTACACGTAATTTGTAGCGGGGGCTATTTTATTAGTTTATTTAGCTCGAGCTTTGATCAAAAGAGTTCAATATTTTCAGTGGCAGTGGCAGCGAAAAAATTTTATTATATAATTTGTATGGCTCAAAGACAATGCATATAAGTGGAGTGAAAAACATCATGAAATATACGACGTGTTAAAAAGGTTACTTTATTCATACATTTTGTATACAGCATCATGAAAATTAGATTTTACCGAGCTGCTGAGACATTAAATTGTAATTTTTATTAATTACTCGCCTGTTAATAGGTTAGTTAATATGAAACCTATTATACCCTACCTAATTATACCTACTTTACATGGAATTCTACTTTGTATTATTATAGCAAATGCAATGCAATGCAACATTAACTGTTATGTACCCCATGAATGATACTTTTGGCTTTAGTAACTACAAAAGGATGGTATTTGACGGAATTAAAAGTGGTGTGCGATGGCCCTACATTATTAGGATGTACAATGGTAATTGATTAACAGATAATGATGGGCAATTAGGATAATTACAAAACGTGTGGTCTTACTTTGGCTTATAGACTCTCCAAGGTTATGACAAAATGTTTTAAAGTTCCAAATCGTTAAGATAAACTTCTCTCTCTTGCTCTTTAACTGGTTAATGCAAGCATTATATGTATCACTTTTGGGGGAAATTAGACACTATTGAAAATTTCCAGACAGTAACAATTTAAAACAAATAAACTTCGTAGGCTTACTTTTTAACTGGAAATTACTTGATTATATTTTTGGTAGTTTTTCGTACTATTTGATTTTTTAAAATTTAAATCCACTAGGATGGAAATGCTTTCACATGCACTTTTTTATATTTCGACCAGTAAAAGTACAAGACCGTAAGACATACACTTATAAACTGAAACTGACCCTTCTTTACTTTTGACTCCTTGTCTTTTGTCACTTTCACCTGAACTAACTTACTGCACAACCGATTGTCCTGAAACTGAATGAGTAATAATAATAATGTAAAACGAATGTTCACCAACCATCAACTAATGTTCAAGAAAAAAGTTAGAAAGTCGTCGCAACTTTTATTATTATATGTTTGCCTCTCTGTCTGATATGTGAAATTCCTATTAACTAAATGACCATTATAATATGAATGCTACGAACTAATAGAACCACACCTGCTGTCTCGGTGTGACAAAAGCCTATATAACTTTGGAGACTTTTTTCATTAATTCTTAATGTTTTTAGTAGGTATTTCTTAAGATGTGTCTTGATATTGACTAAAGCTATGAACATAAACTTTCACTACATTTGAACAGTCAAGAAGGCTTTCATCGTCCAGTTGTTATTATAATATCGTGTAATCATGTTATTGACATTTTACAGAGAAGGGAATTTTCCTTTAGGAGTGCCAGAGTCGCAAAGTTTTTTGTTCTATTTTATTTTTCGTGTGAAAAAGAGGCGAAACAAAGACATACACGGACACTCTTGGCATGATACTCAGGAAAGCATTATATCCTAACACATACCTATAATCGAAAATCATCATTAAAATGACCATCAAATATTTCGGGTTTTGACGTTTTAGTGATATTGTAAGTATGTTTTATAGAAAATATTCTTGTGTTGTGTATGCCATTTTTCGCATGTTAATATATTATTATGGTCAATTTTGTGTTTTACCTATACGCAATATTCGTAATCGATGAAGTATCCTGTGCTTGTGCTACTAAATAATATTATTATTATACAGTAGAAATTGCAAATGCTTGAATTGTTTTCCTTTGCGAACAAAAGAGCTTGTCCTCTCTTCGAAAGACTTCACATGTGAGCTCGTTTTTTGTCAAACCCATACTCGAAGGAAAGTTTCATTCAATCGATATGTGTATAAAAGAACTGGCGGAATTTACATACATGCAACTTGCGAATTAAATTCTAGTACTGAGCTTCCACGAACAACTACTGCACCATAACTTTTTTCTAATGGGTGAGTTATGAATAGAAACTTATTGGAATAATACATTAAACTCTAATATTTTACGAGATTATTCAATTTTTCCAGCTTGTAATCTTCAATTAATGAAAATTATGCCGGAACTTTCACTAACTTTCTCTAGCTTTTGGTGCATACATGTCCATCCAATATGATTGAAGATGCTACTCTAAAAGACATCCTAAGTGTGCCAAAAGAAAATAATGCAACAGAACAATTAAAATTTTATAAAACACATGCAACAAATACAATTGGGTCATTAGTCTCGATTGAGATAATTTAGTAAATGGATTCACATCGTTCACAATTGGCAGAAATGACTGTTAACGATCGTATGGATTTAAATGGCACTCAATTTTCTTCTATTCATTTGGCATTCTGCATGTCCTGTTTGGTATTTAGGAAAGGAAAAGGTAAAAAGTTGAAAGTATGTGAATTGTGCAGTATTGCAATATAGCGAGCGAAAGGTGAAAGTAAGAAGTGAGCTAAAATATTTAGAGGGGTTATTGCTCTTTTTCATTAGATATAAAAAGCATTGATATGTCTGTCTATGTCTCCAAACGAAGGACAGTAGGTATTTTGAATAGGTATGAATCAATCTATTGATTGGGACAAGAGCTTATGACTTTTGTATATTCTACCCAAGTGTCCAAACAGTTTATCAAAAATTTAAAACAATTAAAATTCACATTAAAAACATTTCTCTCATTCTTTTCTTCAAACGTTTGCAATAGAAATGCTTTATTCTTTCTGGCAGATTCTTAGTGATCAGTTAAACAATGGATTGTCTTGATGAGAATTTTGAACAATTGAAATAAAATTTTAATACGATTACATTTGCTAAGTTGTAAGAGTTTTTTGTACTTTCGGTTTAATTCCAAAACATTATTTTTTAAAAGTAAAAACTATGATCTATGATGATTAGAAAAATTAAATCTCAATTCTAAACGCTAACTATTCTAATTTCGGTCCCTGGTCGGAATACAGTTTAGCTATTGTGCAAATTTGGTCTTCTGGCAATAAAGCGTTATTTATCTAGCTAAATGCGAGAAGCACGAGAAGAATGTATAGTGTAGCAAACAAATTCAGTTACAAAGTAAAAATTTAAAGAAATAAATTCTATTTGTTTTGATTTTCTACTAATGAGATTGGTATTTACAATTTGCCTTTTAAACATACAAGGTTTTAAATATAGTCAAATTTTGGTTGACTATTAATGTCCAAAGTGATGTAAATGTTTTAAATGTATGTAAATTATGAATAATGAGTTTTGAACTAAGACGAGTATTGAAATTTTTTTAAAACAATACGTGTCAACTAGCGAAATTTTGAACTAATGAATTAGGATACTACACACCAGTCCAAACTCACCCGAAAACTCTTTTCAAGTTACCTTTGCCATCTAACTCTTTTAATTTCTGATTCTGATCAACTTCCCTGAAAATGTTTTGTCAATAATCTAATCTACGCTTTGCTTGTCACATCGGTTTTCATGAAGTTGCATGAACAATGACCAACCTCAAGTAGGTATACTTTAATTAAATCAGCATGGCTGAATTTGGTATCGTGATTCGTAAGAATTTGTGGGCTTGACCGGACACAAAATAATTTCAGGTTAAAAACACAACTTTAATTGTAAAATCAACCTTGAGAAAAAGTGAAAGCACTTACCCTGTGTAGAGTAGACTCCACATAAGTCAAGTTTGGAGGATGGGTAAGACATTCTGTGACGTTATTAGAACTGGCACTTACAGAAGCCGACATACGAGCCCTGTTTCAGAATATTTTAATGTTTTAGCCAACTATGCAGAAGACAAAAATAGGATGACACCCGTATTCACGTAAACCTTTCGAATAATGAAATCAAAATATGCTGCATGCTACACGTTAAATGCAATAAAGAATACACGTTACAGAAAAAAGTGAAAAGGACAGTTTTTGGAGACTGAACCTTCTCGTGCTGAATTTGGAAACGGAATTGTGCAATATTAGAGAAATCAGTAAATGACAATAAAATGCTTTTACCTGTTATAATATGAATTGGAGGAATATGCCCTCCTCCCGTACATTATTTCACTTCGACAGTTAAAGACTTCAGGACAAATACTAACCATATTATTATTCCTGAAGAACACACTAATATACTTAGATTGGTTATAATCTTTATTTCATCATTGACTGAACGTATGAATGGATCCCTAGTCACTAGTACTCTTCCCGTCAGAGCCAGTGTAAGTAATCAAATAATACTGGTGACTTGGGAGAAATACCTTTGTAGTAGAAAATGGTAACTCTTGAATTTGAGTAAATGAAGTGGGAATGGCTTAAAATCCTTTTCCTAGAACACTTCCTATGTAAAATATGCTTCTTGTGGTGGTTTAGGTTATAAGTGCTGGAGAAAAACAGGTCAAATCAATAAAGTGAATTGCGTGGATTTTGACTTTCACTGAATGTGAACAGGGACTCTTGATTATGGTCAAATGAATGCATTATCCACAAGCAGGGGGTTTCATATGACGTACTTTTGTTGCCAATAATAAGTGAAAGTGGGTGGTTAATGAATTATACAATTTTTACTTGCTCAATAACACAAAAAAGGTAGAGAGATATTTATACTCATATTTGTGACACTATACCCGTTGCATAAAATGTATCACAAATGATTTGTGATTATACACTTTCCAATCGTGAGTGCTTCTGGCCCCTTGTAGCAATATTATTTAAGGTGAAGAAAGTATGCAGGAAATTTACTATACCATAAGAGAAATCAATTGACCTGAAAGT
>JAQFZZ010001793.1:0-10127 GCA_034696405.1 Isotoma caerulea | reverse complement strand
TTGAATGTGAGGGGATGGACGGGACCTCAGGACCTTTTAACCCCATGGTACTTAATTTCAGCCATTTTGAAGATAACATATTTTTAAAATTCCCGCTGAATGAATTTCGTTATAGGAACGTTCCGATCTCAGGGGAAGCGCCGCCACCTCCACGAGCGCACGGTCCCTTCACAACGACGACTTACCTGAGTCCCCCCACGGGGTACTTAAAGCAGCGTCACCCTCAACTGCCCTCCCAGAAGTCTCGAGTCACCCAGTCAACAACGAATAAACTTCCTCAGACAATGTTCGCCCCACTCCTTCCGGTCCACTTAAGTCCGCCGATGATTAAAGGAACACGCGTGCCCCCACTACCTCCACCCCCACACGGTACCACGGGCGCAACCTCCAAGAAAGGGAAACAAAATAATCCCCTGAGACGCCAGTACGCGCAACCTCCACCCGCCCCAACATTGTACGATCTTCCTCAGCCCATTTCCTCACTGAGGCCTAACGCTTCAAGCGACTATGCAAGCAGGTCAAGGTCGAAATCAAAAGGACCTTTAAAGGTTCCACTGTATAAAGTTCCCGGAGCTCAGTCCACACTTTTATCAAACGCTGAGTTAGGCCTGCGTGACCCGATGGCTTATCAAGGATTAACAGCGCGACTCAAACCCGAGCCCAAGTTCTTGTTAGAGTATGAAAAGCGCTCAAAAAAAGGCTTCGCAGCGTCTTCTCAACTAGCCCCTAGTTCAAAGATAATCTCATGTCGGAAAGCGCCGTCCATTCAACCAACAGCGTATAAATCCCTTCGACACCAAGCGTTGGGGAAAGAAATCCCGAAACTGTCGATGGACGTGACGCCGCCTCCCTCTAGGGGCAAAGGGGAACACTCCATACCGACCCATAACCACAAGAGGGAGAAAAGCCATAGTAAGTCGGGTAAGAGTTTAATAAAACGCTCAGTGAAGACGCTGCAGAGACTGCTAACACCAAGGAAATCGCCTAGGGCAAGCGTCTTGGCCATGCATGGAAGTGGACGGGAAGCGCTGGAGCAAGTGGAGTTGGCCGCTGTGGGGGAATCGCTCCACAGTCTGGATGGAAATAAAAAAAGGGAGCGCTCCGGTAGGAAAATTTATAAAAATACGTGGAAAACGAATCCATTCTCGGCACGTCGAAAGAAACTTAATTAGTCATTTATTCCAATGATTAATCAATGTTTCTCTCATCATCTCATTCAAAAGACCTGAATAAATAGACAATTTATGTGAAATCAAATGTATTATCCTAATAATATGTTTAAATTCTGTTAATTTTTAATTTTATCAATTGTTTTTTTTTGTTTTTTGGTAAAACACGAAGATTTCACACATTTTGTAATTAAAGCTGTTTGAAAGCTGAGATTATTTTTAATTAAGGAAACAATGTTTTGGAAGGTAAAATCTGCATGAGGAAACTGTCCGGAGCTCTTTCTACTTCTTCTTGTTCAGGAATATTTGTGGTCACAGAATCGTTTCCATTTTCATTCATTGAAGTATAAATCTATCAAATTAAAATAGCCGTTAGTACACATTTAAAAAAGTTTCTTAAAAATAAATCTCAGTGGTTAAAAAAAGTACGCATACCGACGAAGTATTTTCATAGAGCAATTCTTTGAAGAAAGTTTTCAACTGAGTGAAGTTTGGTCTCTTGTCCGCATTCAAAAGCCAACATTTTAGCATCATTTCGTATCTGAAATTTTCAAAATTGCCATCGTTCACATAAACTATTTATTTACTATTCAGTCATTTGATAAGCGCTAAACGAACATTTGCAATGTAGCATTAGCCGGTTTATGTAATCGGAAGCCTTGTTCCAGTTTCGCGACAAAATCGGTGGTCCAGTTAATGCCCGGATAAGGTGTTCTTCCAAGGGTGAACATTTCCCAAAGCGTCACCCCATAAGACCACACATCAGATTTCGATGAGAACTTGAGGAAAGTGAGAGACTCGAGCGCCATCCAACGCCAGGGCAAAGGCTCATTCTCATTCAATTTCGCATACGTCTTGTAGTTGTACAGATGGCGGGAAAGCCCAAAGTCCGTGATCTTTGCCACTAACGCGCTAGTAAGGAGCACATTTCGCGTCGCCAAATCGGCATGAGTTATCTAAAACATTTCACTCACTGTTTCAACCATTTCATTTATTAAGACGGTTATCATCGGTTACTTTTTTTGAGGAAATGTGCTCCATTCCAGACGCGATTTGGTATGACCAGACGAGAAGTTGTTCCATCGTCTCGGCAGGTGAAACGCTGTGAACAATTCTTAATTCTTAATTTGTAACTAAAAGAAAAGATGCTGAAGCGTCAGGGGCGACTAACCTGCTTTCACTGTAAGGGTCTGTGTTCCCATCGTTGAAATGTTTAGTCAAATAAACTTCCAAAGAGCCATTTTCGCAAAGTTCTGCAACCAACAAGACATCCCCTTCAAAGACAAAAAATGAGACTACTACTTGTTTTGAACACTGCAATAATTGTAGATTTAAAAATATCAAAATGTTATCACCTAAATGGGCATTGGCAGTGCAAGCTCCAATTATGGTCACAACATTCACATGTTTCCCAACATGAATCATTATCTTAATTTCAGAAAGTATCATTTTAAGGCCGGTCGCTGTGCAATTCTCTCCAGGTGTTTTTATCGCAACTAGACATTCGCCATCTATCAGTTTTCCTCTGAATGCAACTCCAAAAGTACCTTTTCCTAAGATCTCCGTTCCAACTGAAATATGAACATCATAGTATAGAAATATAGAACATTTATGCCAAACTTTAAAAAATGTTTAATTTCAAAAGCAATTTTGAGGTGTACATATTTTGACATTTGTTTTTTGTAACTCATATTCCTCATTGTAGGGTTGTAACAATGCTTCTTCCATTACTTCAGTCTCCTCGTCAATTTTCTTTGTCGTATATCGATTGCCATGTTTGAATTCAGTCATTTCTCTGTGTGTCAGCAATCTCATCTTTACAAACAATATTCATTTTGTTATATTTATTCATTAATCATCCAGCGAGCATAGTAAATTAGAAAAGATACCTTTCGGTGTTTGTATTTGAAGCCAAGTATTGATGCTACGAGTCCAATTAAAATTAAAACTGCCGCTAATATTCCCACAATTGTGGATACTGCAATACAAGGACATTTAATTGCTGAAATCTTAACCAAAGGACGGAAATTTTATAGAGTTTGCAATTAAATGGTTAAAAAGATTATTAAAGGTACCGTTAACTTCAGTGCTGCCCAAATCTACTTGAAATGAAACGGCAACTTCTCCCTTGAAGTTACTCGCAATGCAGTTAATAGTCTCATGAAACTCTTTAAATGACTCTGAGGAGAACTTTAACTCAGAGTATATTTCATTTCCCATGATTGTAGAAGCACTTTTCTTCCAAAAGATACTGTTTTCAATAGACTATAAATATATACAAGAGTTGCCTAATTTATTCATTTTACTAATCAAGTCATTTGTGTCGTTTGCACTGTATTTACATTTTTTAACGTACAATATCATTGTGAAACCATTCAATTTCTGGTACGGGATCTCCCACTGCTCGACAGTGAAACAATATTACGGATTTTTTATCCTCCTTCCTGTATTCCGTGATTTTGGGAAATGTCGAAGCTATTTCGTAAATCTTGGTATCAATTTGAAACTGATAAATTAGAATATTCCGAAGATTAAGTGAGTGAACATACCACGAACTTCCAGGCTAAATGTATCATTTTTCCAATCCCAAGAATTGATAACGGGTCCTTTACAAATGATTGAGGACACATTTTCCTTTAGTGTTATGTTAATTTTTGATACGTATCGGTGTCTTTCAATGTCCTCTTTTGTGTTGTCAGCTAATCAAAAAAACACAATTTAATCAAATTCTGATGAAACTTTACATCGTGAGAAATAAGCCTACCTGAAATTTTAAGACTCCGTTCAGAATTATTTTCTTGCAAAGTCCATTCAATTCCATTCGCAAATAAAGATAAAGTGGCTAAACATTCAAACTGCACAACTTGATTTTCCCAAAAAATGTGATTTCCTCTGATACTTGGTCTAACCATTATTATCGAACTTGACTTTAGTGCATCTTTTAATTTGAAATCTAAATGTTCAATCAACTCTTAGAGAAAATGTCGTGTAAACATCCTAAATATAGTATAAGGAGAAATGCGTGGAATCAAATATGAAAAAATTGCGCCATTACAATATTCAAAAATATAACGCTAGTTAAAATTGAGAAATGCTAACAGATTTTGGAGCTATTGTAGAATTTGCCATGAGTGTAATTTGGCACTGAAAAATAAGGGATTCCTCCATTGATATAATGTACTCCTTCATAATTGCATCCTATTACACCTGGCATGTTTTTCATTGCAATAAGATCCATTCCAGCAGTTATATTCATAGAAATTTCATTACAGTCCTATATTTAAATATTCACAGAAAAAGAATGGACAAAATGAGTTTCAATTTCAAACATTTTTTCTCTTAAAGTGGAGGTGATAGTACCAAGTTTGGTGAGTAAGGACAATACTCAATGTTTTGACATGGGAATGAAGCCAGCTCGGCCTCGTAATAGTATTGTCGGACTTGTAAGTTTTTACACTTCAGAGTGTTTCCACTACAATCAATTTCCGGGATAAAACCTTCAGAAGGTTCTAGAAGTTTTTACAAAGATGCATGATTTCAAAAATGGGGTTTACAACGCAAGGGCAGGTTACATACCTGTCGAAAGACAGCCTGTCATATCAAAACAATGCTTATGACCACTATGCCTGGGGCAGGGAGTTTTGCTCACTGATGCATTCATAAACGTTTGATTAATTAGTCGACAGGTAAAATTTGACCAGTACTCGTGTACAGAATGTGTCTGTCCAAATTCCATACGAACAGTTGAAACAAAGTAGTATGGACTTTGTTCGAAGCGAACTTTTTTAATCTCTACGTTTTTAGGGTCCAAAATATTCTGAGATAAGAAAACAATTCAACTGTTAAGTTTAAAACCGGAAAGAATGTCAATAGTATCCTGGTAAATAAATTAAGTATATATACGAGGGTCGTTTCATATGTTTTTGCATGTTTTTGAAAAATTATGTCTCTATCAAATACCAATGAATACATCTAAAACTTCATTTACTTGTAAAAAATACGTTTTTGCATGTCTGGTAAAATTTTTACTGGCTGAAACTTTCCCATTTTTGAGATATTACTATTCTTGTAAACACTACTCAGTTTTCAATCCAAGCAACAAAGTCCCCTATCAATTAGTCCAAGATTTAGACATATGGTATATTTTGTAGCTTCATTTGGTGCTAGCTAAAATACAAATTTATGTATAAAATACTCCGTTTTAAGGGCTATTTAAGTTGGCGCGCGTGAGGGCTTGGTTTTTTAGTACGTGTGCAAAATTTCAGACAAATCTATTGATAATTAACAGAGATATGGCTTTTCAAAAACATGCAAAAACATATAAAACGACCCTCGTACATTTCTTACATAAGCAGACTCGAAATGAAAAATCCATTCAGTCGGGGCTGAAGCTTTACATGAAAACGTTAGACTCCGGATTAAATACGTATCAAAAAAAACTTTTTTTTGTGGAAATGTCTGATTCTCTCTCGAAAAGGATTTACTTCCGGTTTCAGCTCCAACAAATTCAACAAGAAGACGCTCTTCAGTTCCTCCTTTACTATTTTTTAAACAATTTCCAGGGTTGTTGATTTTGACTGCCAAACATATTGACAGAGAAATATTTATTAAGAGTAAATGTAGCTTTACCATTGCGTAATTAAATTTGAATAGCTATATATGCCCAAGATACACTAGCGATTCAGTATTATAAAGAATGGCATTCGGTAAAGAAAGAAGTTTTGATACTTTTGCGAATATGTTAATGTTGAATGTGGTCAACCTTACTTAGTAGACTTAATATCCGGATTGATAAATATTATAAATTACTAAAAATGAATATCTAAATACATTGAATTAATAATTGGCAATTAGTTATAAAATGTGTTTAAAATTATTTTTAAAAAACGTGGTGCTTTCTTCGTAAGAGATTAGTCTTTATTTGGAGTTTGTTTGATCAGCTAGAGTCAATTTCAAGTATGTCTGTCATTGACGTCTTTTTATGATTCCACGTTATCATAAGGACGAACTCTTTCCTTCAGAACTTTAATAATTGCTTGACAAGGAGATTAAATATCTTATTAATTTCATTTGCGACCAATTTATACACGTAAGTAAATATTTCTAAAATGTTTTCCTGCCTGTCCACATTTTCTATCCATTTTCCTGATGTTCTAGTACGGCCAGACTTTTTCTGAATTGACTGATTAATTCCCTCATGTTGATAATTCAAAACCTTTATATTATAACTTAATGTGTAATGCTACATGGCAGAAAATTCCTCGTAAATTCCTATGAAAATGAAAACTGAGTAGCATTTGAATCTATTTTCAATTTAAATGTTACTAATTTGAAAGCTTTTATGTTTAAGATTTAATTATGAAAGAAATCTAATATTTTCAAATTTCCAATTAAATTGCAGAATGATGCTAATAATTTTAATTTCGAATAAATGGATGAAACGTCGAGTGTGTTTCAACTCTCAAAAGATTTTATTTTTTCTGATAGAAACCATTGAAAGTGAATGTCGAAGGAGGGGAAATTTTGAATTTTTAACCCGCGAATCACAATCACAAACATTTCTCATCCACTTAAACTTCGTTTTTATCATCAATCAATGTGCATTGTCTTTTTAAAAATATATTTAACTTTTCAACTTGTTTCTGATTTTAGTTTTGAAGCAAGGTTCAAGTGTCTGCCTCGGATTTCCTGTTTCCACGGACTTTAAGTGAAAAAACGCGAGGAGGGAGGACGCAAGTTAGCTTACGGTCCGTTTTCAATGTTTGGCTTTTGGCTTGTATGTTATTATAAGGATTTAAATTTTTAAACTTTGAACTTGTACATTGACAGAGCTCGAAGGCACTTACAAGGTTGAACTTGAAAAGTGAACGAGAATGAGTAAGAACAAAGACGCTGCGGCAGTGGATGCAGTGCACGAGTATCTTCGTATTCAAAATCGTCCCTACTCTGTCAATGACATCGTTCTCAATCTTCACAAAGAGCATGGAAAAGCAGCCGTTCAGAAAGCACTTGACAAACTTGTCCAGGTTACTAACTATTCCATATTCTTTAATATTCCTTTTTAAACTTAATAATAATAGTTACTTCATCCCCTTTCAAAATCTAAAAATTTAAAATAATACGTTTTTTGTGATTTGAATAGGATGAGAAGGTGCGAGAGAAAACATACGGAAAGCAAAAAGTGTATCTGGTCAGTCAAGTGGGCATCGCTGAAGCCTCCGCAGATGAACTCAAACAAATGGAACAAGAAATCGAAACGAAGGAGAAGCGAGTAAAAGACCTCGAAGCGACTGTCAAGGAAGCGATGAGTGAACTTCAAGCCATATCCAGTTCCATGACCACTGAAGAAGCCCAAGCACTTGTACAAAAGGTCTGTCCGCACACATTAAATAAGCTCCTTGATCTGATATTTATAAACGACCCTTTAATAGTTAATTACATTTTTTTATTTTTGAAATAGTTAACGAAAGAAAACTTGGAGCTGGAGTCAAAGTACAAAGAACTGTCCGCCTCCACAGCAGTCGTGATGGACGAAGAAGAGCGAACTCAATTGTCAAAGGATCGAAATAAAAGCGTCACAGAGTGGAGAAAGCGTCGACGCATTTGTATGGAAGCGTTAAACTCCATTCTTGAAGATTGGCCCGGAACTAAACAAAGTCTCTTTGAGGAAATCGGAATTGAAACTGACGAAGAGGCTGGAGTCACTCTTCCTCTCACTTAACCTTTGACACCCCAAGGTCATCTTCCCCTCTATTATTTTTAATCGAATTTACATATTGCTCAGTTAATATTTTCTCGTTCCTCATACGCTTGCATAAAACTCCGTCCGTCATAATTTAATTTAATTTCTGAAACGTTAACACTCTTCGTTTACAGAATGCTCTATAAAAGTCAAAGTTCCTATTTTATTGTAATTTTTGTAATTTGTAATTAATGTATTTTTGTTTGTTTGTAAAGTTAAGAGGTCAATCGACTGCTGGAAAGTTAGGGAACAGTCTTTCAAAATAAAATCCAGTTCATGTAGTTTCATGAAAAAACGAAAAACATCTTTCATCTTACTGTTGCGTTTCATGGAGCCTTAGTTATTTAATCATAAAATGTATTTTTCTTAATTGAAAAGCATAACTTTAATTTTAATTCAAAAAATATATATTTCAAGAGAAAAAATAGTGGATTAGATGCAGCCATTTCCCCAACAGCCACACCAAGGGAGTGGTTCCTTGCTGCCACTCGCACTGCCACTCCCAACCCCATTCCCATATCTTCTTACTCCCACACTATCCCTCCGATCAAATTGTGACGAAGAATTCGAATTCATCTGCGACAGTGGCTGGTGTCCCTGCGCCCCATATCGCCCTTGAAATAAATTTGTTGAGCCTCTCCTAGAGTACGCCCCTGTCACCTTCTCAATGTTGTTATTCTCCCCTGCTTGAGAGGCCATGGAGCCCCTTCTGGGGTCAATTGACAAACTCCGATAGAACGCTGCTCGAAGTCCACCTCCACCTGCAGACGACTCTTGAGGTTGAGACGCTTCAATTGATGAAGACGCTGCTAATACAGTCGTGGTCGTTTTACTCGAGGGGGGAATAAGTGACCCTGGAGATGACCTTAGAAGTCTTGACAATGGTTTCTTGGAGTTCACAGGGAGTAAATTGGGAGCGGAGTTTGTGCTTCCGTTTCCATGCACTTTAAGATTATTACTTGCTGCAGGGGTGGCCACGCTCACAGTAGGCGAGAGAAGTTTCGAAGGGTGATCTTCAGGGGATAGATTTGCAGTGCACATTGAACTCTGACGCTTCGTCACCAAAATGGGTGACGCTGGGGTCGGTCCGGATTCTAAACGGGGATTTGAACTTGTTGACCGGATCACTGGCTTGTGAGCCTTCAGACCCTCTGAAATCAATTACAAATTATATAAATGGTTAGACTCGCTTTTATTAAGTATCCTCAGATACTTTATGTGAATGGTTATGGTGTCTGTCCGTCTATCTGTCGGTCTGTTACTTTCGAATGGTTTGAGCTATTAACTTCAAACTTGGTACATATTATGTATTTAGTGCTCAGGAGTTCTTCTACATATTTTTCATATTACATAATTTTTCGGGTTAGAATTCGCAGTGCAAAAATGATGAGGATAAAAAAGGAGAAAGTGATGTGAGCTGTGTGAACAGTTTTGCATTGATATGATTACCTTGTTGTGGTGGTTGAGTTTGAGATGTTGTCAGAGTTGACGTGTGACAAGATGAGATGACATTGAGAGGCGGAGGAATGGGAGAAGTGACAACACTTGTTCTCTTGTTCACACTGACATGAGGATTAGCCGAGGTGACAAGGTTATCACCACAGACTGAGTTATTATGATGATGAGTGAACCCATCTTGGCACCGTTCGATTGGCAATGGTCCAGGTGCACCCCCGGGTGGACCAGTCGTCACCACTCTAACTTCATAGCCTTCGATAGTCAACTCAGGCGGAACACTTTTGACAAGGTGCATACGGGCAACTCTCTCAGAAATGTCGACTCCTTTGTAGTTACGACGCTGAAGTCCTCCCACAACTTGACCGTATTTATTCAAAGCGGAAATCACAGCGCAATCGCTTATCTCGGCTGGCACACCTGACACGCTCACTTCCCAACACCTACCAAATCAAAATATCATATCATTTATGAAAAGACATGCAAAACAGGTACCTTAAGTAGGGATAAGAAAAAATGAACTAAAAAACATGCAAAAAACAGTCGCAAAAAGAGTAGTTTCCTATTTCTTTCCATTTTCTACCCGTTTTGCGACTGTTTTTTTTTTTTTTTGCATTTTTTAGGTTTTTTAATTTTTCAAATTTGCATTTTTTCACATTCCTAGTGAATAAGTTACCCTATAAGGGCTTAAAACTTTGACTGACCTTTGTGACCCGTCACTAAAAATTAATTTATGTTTCCCCTTGACCCGAAACTCCTTT
>JAQFZZ010001792.1:0-10133 GCA_034696405.1 Isotoma caerulea | reverse complement strand
GGAAATAAATGCATCTCATTTTTTCTTCTTATTTAAATGTTCTCTTTGCCCTTGCCCGAAGTGTTCATTTCAATCTCTCTTGAATGAAATTGAATTATTTAATTGAAATTGTCGTTTTTAGGTGAAACTGGAGCTTAGGCCAACCACAACAAATTTATTAGAAGAGAGTGGAATGAGAAAGTCTCTACAAACTCATCTTAAGTGAAATAGTGTAAACAGACTGAGGATGTTGTTGTGTGGGGTTGCCCTTGCCATGTGAACACAGCCCGTTACATGACATGAGATAAATATTCTTCTATTTCTTCATTTATTCCAATCACGTTCTAACAAAATGTACACATTCTTAATCCCCCAAAGCCACAGGATCTTTCACAAATCACGTGAAAGAAACTTCATTTCCTATCGAGTCTTGCAACAAGATATTTATTATCAGCCTCTATTAAGTGCATCCAGTATTTTTATGATTAATAAACCATTCAAGTACGGGTTTAACCAAGTAGCGAAAGCTGCACGTTTCAATTGTATTTTATTTGAATATTTTTAAAGAATAGAACATTTTGAAATGGTATTTCAAATTTTTGTCACAAATCATTTCGAACTACTCGTGAAAACCTATCCAATTATATAAAAATTGAAATTTGACCTTTGACCCCATTTTTTGACCTTAAAGATCATCCTAGACTATTAGTGTCCTATCTCATCTTGATCCACCTGTCAAGACCTATCTAAATATATATAACTTGAAATTTGACATTTGACCCCATTTTTTGACCTTAAAGATCATCCTAGACTATTAGTGTCCTATCTCATCTTGATCCACTTGTCAAGACCTATCCAAATATATATAACTTGGAATTTGACATTTGACCCCATTTTTTGACCTTAAAGATCATCCTAGACTATTAGTGTCCTATCTCATCTTGATCCACTTGTCAAGACCTATCCAAATATATATAACTTGAATATTGATCTTTGACCTCATTTTGTGACCTCAAAGTTCATCCTAGACTATTAGTGTCTTATCTCATCTTTTTCCACTCGTCAAGATCTATCCAAATTATATAAAACTTGAAATTTGACCTTTTTTTACCTTTGACCTCAATTTGTGACCTCCCTGACTTCGTAAGACAAAAACGGTTGTTACAATTAAGTTTCTGACATTTCGTAGATATGAAATCATAAACACATGATTTTTATGTACTGTGCGCTTTGAAGCGCTCATGAGCGCGACCAGTGCGCTTTGTCGCAGCGCACTGATTTGCAATAAAAAAATTTCCTGTAAAATACTGAGTCCAAAACCGAAAACTGCATATCAATATGTCAATCCGTTTGAAAGTTATTGACGTGACAGACAAACAGACGGACGGACGGACAGAGCATTCCCATAAAGTAGCTTTCTCTACTTAATAATGATTTGTATACGGCTCTCAGGGTAAGAATTCATTTTCTTTCAGACTCAGTCAATGAATTTGGGTGAAAGGATGTATTCGCTGTAATGCGAAAAAGTGGGGAACTTTCATCAATTCTTCATTTCATTTCAAATTTACGTTGATTTTTCCAAAATTTCTGTACGAAATTGAATCGATTTTTTTAATGAAAAACTTCCATTGTGATTACTTCTGATATTTGCTCTCTAAAAGAATGTTTTTGTTTTTGATTAAATTTCCTTCTATTTTAAATTCTGTGTACGAGGAATAGCTTTAGCTTCAGAAATTTAATAAAAGTAACTCGTAGCAGCAGAAGTAAGTTTTAAATTCCCCTTTCTTAAATGAAAAGCGATTGTGTCTGTTTTCGAAGGTTATTTTAAGGTATACGTTCACAGTTTATTTTTGGTTTACCCAGAATAAAAAACAATTTATTTCGGATGTAGATTTTGAGGTGAAAACGATTCTGGGATGCAGAAGTAAGCAAACTGTGAGTGTGCAAAGAATCTTTATGAAGATTAAAAGTCGTAAGTGAGCTCACTGTTTATTTCTCACTATTTCTGTGTGTAGAGGTTAAGCTTTGGCCAAAGCTTGTGTAGATTATTCATGGGTTTGGCTTTGAGTTTGGGAAGGAATCTAATCTTGGGAAATGTGAATATTATAATGTGGTGAATAGGGTAACAATTTCCAATAAAATCCCCGTTAAAAGTGACATTTTTAAATTAAGAAAAGAAGGAGGCTAAGGTGAAATCTCAATTCTATCCCTGTTCAATGGAATCAAGTTTGATGCCTTTTTTGTTAACACAGCGTATTTTGATGTGTGCAAACTACGTGTTTACATGATGGGTAGTGGAAATAATACCTGGCTTGTCTTACCTTCAGTTTATTCAATAAACTGATTGGAAATGCCAATGCTAAAAACGTTGGGTATGAACCTAGTCTAGCGTTATTGAGAAACAATATTGAGTCAGTTTAGACAAGAAATTTCGATACTTCTCTGCAGCTATGAGTTTCGTTTAATTCTTTTCTGGTTTCTCACAGGTTTCTTTTCTGGTATGATTTATTTACTCTGCAACCAAAGGTCCTTCACAAAGAATTACCTATTTCCTTGTCTCAATACTAACATTTAAGGACTAAACCCATGCATTCAAATGACAAAATATATTCCAAACTATACCAATTTTTTGTATTGTGGGCGATTTAATCGAGTTCAATTAGCCGATTGATAGGCCCAATAAATACCTAAATTATCTTTTGAAAAAGTGTCTGAATCCCATTACAACAATAGAGAAAGAGTTCATCAAAAGATCCTTATTTATGGAGAAAGGCGACCGAAGTGGCCACAGAGGGTGACAGCTTTTCTTAAATCCTTCTTATTTATGCAATTTGTTTAGTACTCCCTTTATTAAACTTTCGCCTTTGGTTGGTGTGTCCCATTCCCTGCACGCAACTCCAACATGAAGATAAATATTTATGTGGGTCAGCTGGACAAATCTAGACTCATTTTATGGAGGGAATGAAATTTCTTAAATCACAGAATCCACTGCAGTTGGTGCAATTGGAATGAATGAAAGCCCGGATGGTTTTTGTTACCCGGGCGGGTTGTTGTTTGGTTGGATTGGAAATTGGAAGTATAATAAAAGGAGTTACAGTTGGAATTAATAGCCCCATGAAATCGAGAAATTCATGTTCGGTAAATCTATATCTTAGAGACATAAAAAGGCGAACTTTCTTAAGGAAATAAGAAGAGAGGTAAAAAGAGGATATAATTTTCGGTCTACACATATTCAATTAATTGAATTTTATCCCATAGTTTTTCGTGGTCAGTCATGAAGTAGGTAATTATTAAGCACTCTAATGAGCTTTTGTTCGCTTTTGTGGTTGTTCAACTTTTCGTGTATTGTTAGTACAGGCTAATAGTTAAGTTGAGGATGATAATTAGAGTACGTGACACTCACCCAATTTAGGGACGAATTTCCAAAATAAGTTTTCAATCGGATTAAAGATTATATTTCCAACCCACATGTGCATGTATGTATCTTATCTGTCAGAAACAGTTACAAACTGGGAAGTTTTTATGAACCTATCATTTTTGACGTCAGAAAACTGACTTTACTGTATTGTTCAACAAAAATGAAGGATATTTTGTAAGTTCAAGGGACGTTTTGTAGGTAATCTCTTTTCTACTATACAATATACAGGAAAGTGGATCTATTACTCAACTTTAACACTTTCAATGAGTGATTCATGGAAATTCTTTAATCTTTCAAGGTACAAGATAAATATTTGTTAGAAATCAAACACATCTTCACAAATGAAAAAAGGGAATGAATGATTCACAATTCAGTTTTTGTAAGAAACACACTACTTTTAACAGTTAACAACTGTTTTTAAAGTAATGTTTGGTGACCTGATAAAGGTTTAATGCTGAAACTAGTTGTCAATACCAAACCACTATAATTAATAAATTGAATTTCTGACATTACACATTATTAGTTTACTGTGTTTAATTCGTATTTTATTTAAAAATCATCAAAAAGAAATTCGATCATTTTATTCCAATGGAAAAATGAAATTGGTTGAGAAGAATGAAAAGAGAAACGAAAAATTATGCCACCCGTCCACTATTATCTATGCCTACTTTATTGCTTATGTTTATGATGCGTAGGCGGAACGATAACCCAGGTCATAGACAGATTAGCGATACACAAAAAAGAGAGAGGTGATAATATATCAAAGTGGAAAGGAGTATCGGGGGAATACTTTAAGCCTCATTTGAAAGTGATGAGCCTCGAGGGAACACTTTTTTCCTCCTACAGCTTGACTCTCCATTTTAATGTACGTACGTTTAAAAAAAGGACGGAGGACCACTCACCATTCACGTGTTTCAATTTATCCAAATTATATGATTTCAATCTAATGATTACAACAAAATAACAAAACTATTGAAACATTTTTCAATTCAACATTTCTGAAAAAATCAAAATGAAAATTGGTCAATATCTTGTGTAGTTTACCCAGTGGGAATGGGAATTGATGAGTGAGATTTGTGGAATTATGGGCTATAAAACTTAAAGATAATTTCCCAAGAGGAAACTTTCAACCCCAGCTAATCAGCTAATCCCCAGGATAATTCTTACTCCGCCTATTTTTTATTCCCAAGCTCACTTTTCACTTTATATAATAAAATGGTAGCTTAGTTCTTAAGTTTTCGAATCGGACAAGTCATCCCTGGACAATTCATCTCTTACAAAACTCAACCCATAAGTTGTCATTGGCTCTTCTCTGTTGCTGAAAAACAAAGGTATTTATACAAAAAGTATAAGTTTAATTAATTCGACTTTTCTATATTTTTATTACATGGAATTTTGAATTGGTGTACTTTGTGTTACACCAATGTGTGACGATACGATTAACTAGGGTTATAAGTTCAGAAATAAATAAATCCGTGATTTCAATGGATAGATACTTGCATCTTTTCTGGGAAGATGGTATTGAAAAAAAATCTGGCGTTGTAGAAGATATCAAAAACCATGCTGTACCAGAATACATACCACTGATAGTTTTAAAATTCTCCAACTAATGAAAACTGTGAGATCTTTGTGGTTGAATTGTGTAGGGGATGCGTTTAGGGGGATGAATTGCCCGGGACGAGGTGTCAAGATTTCAATCTCCGAATGTTAGAGATGATAAGGCAATATGCCTGGAAATTTCAGACTTGAAGTGGACAGTCTAAGGACATTAAGTAAGTGTACAAATAGTTGATTCACCATCTGAATTTATCTTTGAATTCCGACTCTGGATAAAATAAATCTGCACTTTAGCTTTCCAACCCGGAATCATTTTTGTCATACTGTTGAAGTAGTTATTTTTAAAATCCTGTCGTTATTTCCCGATCCCGTTGAAATCCCCCTAAATCATTTGTTTGTTCGAAAAAGAGAGATGATTTGGACAAAAGCCCTTTTATTTAAACACTGAAATCAAAAATGGAGCATTTAGTTTAACAATTTATTAACTATTTTTAAAGAAAGATTTTTGGCTTAGCACGGTTGGGTTAGCCTTGTCCCATTAGGGAAAATGGAAAAGACTAGACAAAGGAATTGTGTCCAATTGTCAATTTTCATTATACGTGGAAAAATTGGGAACTTTTCGACCTGATCGTTAATCCATTTAGATAAGAAATAAAATGATGAGACTGCAATCTTCACATCTTATACCTTACGTACGAGGGAAAACACACTATTCAGTTTGAGCTCAAATAGTAATTTTTTGTTTTTCAAAAGTTTTTCAATAGTTTAAAATCGTACATTCAAGTAATTTATTTATACTATTCTGTGCCTTTTATTTTACTTAATCGATTGGTGATCAAAGATTTGTGAAAATCAGTTCGAGAAAGAAGGAATTTGCAGAAACGTGAAAAATTCAATTGAAATCGAAAGGAAACTTTGGAAATTTAGAAGAATACACTATTCAGGCAGGCGCGTACCCAGAAACGCGCTATGGGATGGGCTTAACCTATCCCTACAATGTTATTAAGCTCCTCCCATGCTCCGCCCTTCCCTATCCTCTCAATGTTAAAATCCAGACCTTTAGGGGGCTGAAGCCCGTAAAGCCCCCCCTTGCGTACGCACCTGTATTCAGCTTATGCAGATAAGTTACATTTTAATAGTATATGTGGTCCTGAAGACTTAATTTGTTATATATTATGGTATATGAAGTAAAAAAGATACTGGCACACACATTTAGGTCTATCTAGGAAATTAACATAACAAATATCTGACTGGAGACAACCATGGGTAAACCAAGGACAAACAAAGCTGGGATTAAGCAGAATTCCGTACCTGACCCTGTTGAAGGAAAAACAAAGGAAGATTCAACGAAGACTGAAAAATTAACGGATTTAGGATTTTATTTCCAACATATCAACAGATTGGAAGTTTAAATTGAAAAATTTATGGATTCACAAGTTAAAAGTTTTAATCTTGTATATGCATGATAAGTTTAAACAACTAGCTTTGTGGATTGGAACTTTGGAAAAGCGGATTAACGTGCTCAAGTGTCCTGAATACTTTAAAGAAAAGTATAATGATCAAATCAAAAGTGAATTTGCAACGCCGAAGGAAGAACTAAATGAAGACATCGAAAAAGTGCAAAAGGAGGCCAATCTCGTCATCATGAATGTACCTGAAACAACCGAAGGACTTCAAACTGTTAAAAACTTGATGAAATCGCTTTTGCCAAACCAGCATGTTATTTATGAGAGAAAATCGAATCGGACTTTTAAAACCAAATTTAAGTTGACCCCGTCCTCTAAGAATTTTTGTTAGTTGTAAAGAAAAACAAAAAATAGCACTTTTGAACTGTTTAAAGATGAAAAGTGTGCCTGAATTCAAAAATCTATTTATTTGTAAAGAATTAACAAAAATGGAAAAAGAAACTAATATATCAGTAATGCAAAATCATAGCCTAATTAATTAAAGTTATTTTAATCTTATATGATTCGATTTTACAATTGTTAATTCAAATTTAGACACCGTATTGTAAGGTCACTATTGTTTTGAGACCCATCGTGTATTGTTGCTTCAAGAAAAATCTTCCAAGGTGAAATAATACGGAAATTAATTTTTTTTGTGGTTCATAAAAAATTATCTTTTCATTTCTTTATTTGACTTGTAAAAGTGGTCAACCAGAACTGTCTATCATGTTTCCATCTCGGTTTGCTGCTATTTTGGTCCTGACACTATATTTGGCATATGAAGTCACATGGGACCAGGTCTGAGTTAAATTTTATTAAAAAAACATCAAATATAATATCCCTTGTTGTCCTTCAAACAGTAGTAGTCTGATATTAATTTGATTTCTGGTTTTGTTATCATTGTGAGTAGGACAAAGTGGTGCTTTGAAAAATGACTGATACATTGTTTTGGTGCAATACGCTTGAGTTTTGAAGTAAGCAAACATTCAGATGGCATACCGTGCGTTGATTATACTGGCAGATTAAAATTTAACCTTTGATTGCGTCAGGTCATAATAGTAGTAAACGCAAAATTAAAGTCAAATTCAAATATTAGTTTTCTTAGGATAGGTATATTATCTTGCTACATGGTATTTGAAAAATACGGCAACGGCTCGAATTAAAAATATTAACTTCAATTATTGCTAACAAAATAATGGAGGAAATGTTTTACAGCAAGAAAGTCTATAGCGAACCAATCGACCAAGAAAACATTGTGGACAACAAACCATTGTCCAATGAACATACATAAGGAGCGAAAGATAAGAGTTATAATGATCTGTAAGGAGTTGCAGGGAAATAAGTTGTAAAGAGTCGCAGTGATGTAAGGAACCATTTGGATAAGTTGTAAAGAGTTGGGTGATTTGAAACCATCTAGGTTATATGAAACAAGCTGGGGTTATTTGAAACAAACTGGGTCTGGTTGAAACAAATATAAAGACTGACCGTATGACATATTATAATGACTGAGAATTTGTAAAGGGAGATATTTGCACGACTAAAACATAGTTTTTTGAACAAAAAAGCCCAGAACAAAAATTCAAAGCACTTTTCAATAATTTTAGATGAGGTTTTTCTTTGTCCCAATACAGTTGAAAATTAGCTCTAGATGGAATTTTTTAATCACGCAAATGATCACCACAAACCTTTTCATTTCTTGCAATCAGTTAAATCGTTTAAAAACATATTAATATTTTCTAGTTTTTTCTCAGGAAGCGAGAGTTGCGAGAGATTTTCTATCTAGACTGTGCGAAAATCCATTTATTTGAAAAATTCCAAAAACGATCCAAAGACATCTTCTTAAGGTCAAAGAGGAAAATTTGCATACGGAAAGTGGAAAAAATATGTTTTATGAATTTTTATGGGTTTTTGATAACACCAAGAAATTTTTTAAAATTTTTTTTCAGGATTTTGTTTACAAAATGAATATTTTGTAAGATTTGTGTTTGAAAAATGTTTCACAAAATCTTGTTCATGTACAAGAATTTCATGTTGAAAAATTCATGTTCATTTTATGAAGTCCTTTAATTCCTATTACATGCAGGCACATGAATTCAACCGGAAAAGTCAAAAAACATTGACAAAAAAGTAATTTAACACTTTTATTTTTATATATTGTAAAACTCATCCATAAAGTACTAAAAACATTAATGTCAGTTTAAAGTTAAGTCAAATATGCAAAAATTATGCATTTCAATGTAAAAATTTAAAAACTTTGCTATAATACTGCTATATTTTTTTACTGTTTATACTAGGTTTTTTTAAGTTCATGTAATTCATGTTGCAAAATTCATGTCATGTTCATGTCATGTATACTTTTAAAAACTTATGTCATTTTTTAAAAATTCATGTACATGACATGCCATGAACAACAAATTGTCATGAGTTATGGGGTACATGAATGTTGCCATATCTGCACGAAGACGGATTGGAGGTATAGCAGACTAAATTCTAAATAAATTGTACTTCTTTCGAAAATGGGGAAATTGATACAAAAATATTTATTATTCAAAATGCTATTAAGACTAAAGACAATAAAGTGTTAATCTACTGACTTTAGAATGAGACAGAAAGACTTACTATAGGTTGAAAGGCTACATCTGACTGAATACCGATACACATTTTGTATCTTATATTTAAGCAATGCAAATTCTTATTCCTTTCCTTATGGTAGGATGTGAACATCCTACCACATTTCTCATTTATTCTTTCGGTTGGATTAATATTAAATTAAACTCTTATTATTAATTCGTGATTATCGAATGCAGATGGGTGTGAGGGGTTGCAGAGGGACGGGAAATATGCGAGAATAGAGTAACTGTTGAAAGTTGCTAAAAACTTGACTTAATTTTCCTTTTCATTGTGACATGAAGTTTATTACCTTTTTGGGATACCACGTTTACGCTCAAAACCTACATTTCTGCGCATAGACATATATGTACTAGAACAAATAGATGTAAGAATGAGCCGGTGAAAGTAATCTCATATGGGGCCTGCCACATTGAAAAAATATATGCGAGAGATACACTTTGACAAAATAGTTATGGTGAGGAGATTGTAGAGGCGCTGACTGAATCCCTTTAAATTACATTGGAGCAAGGAAGCTTTTGGTGAGCCGATAACAGGTGGCTCAGTTTCTCTATCGAGTTTACTTTTTATTCTGCTATTCCACTGTGTTAGTATGCTTTGTTTCTGCGTAAGTATTTTTAGGCATCTTCATCTTACAGCAAGTGAGTAGAATGTCAACTTTTAGTTCGTACAAGAGCACAGAGAAGTCACAGCGCTTTACACAATTTAACAAAAGCAGATCAATTGGGAAATATGATCTGTGTTTAATTTTGGAGTTTCAATAACACGGGGTTTTCTTGCTAACACATTTAAAAAAATGAAACAGAAACAAAGTACATTGTTTAAAGTACAGTAGAATAACATTATATCGTTAAATAGTAAATTTCATTAATTTATTGCGGTGCTCAACGTTGCTGAGAAGCGAAATATTAACGTTAGTAGGTTGAAAAAGCGCTGTAAAAATGGCAAATGGTTCTTTAGTACTATTTGTTCAAGAATTCAGGATAAGGATAAAACTTGAAGTAAAACCCACGCTTCCAGCGCAGCAGAAGAAGTGTCTTAATTTTCAAAGAAAGGACTCGAATGCCAACTCTCAGTTCGTAAAGAAAGATAAAGAAGGCAAGAAG
>JAQFZZ010001791.1:0-10133 GCA_034696405.1 Isotoma caerulea | reverse complement strand
TTTAAAATCTAAAAATGAAAATAGCTGCGACTTGATTTTTTTGGAGTGAAGAGTAGCATCATTTCTTTTGGTAGCTTAAATCACTTTTATAGGATATTTAAATCAATTTAAATTTAAAATTTAATTAAAAAATTATTTAATTTACAACCCACAAACATAAAAAATCCAAAAACTAATTTACCGTAATCCCAGAATTAGAACCCCATGTATCAACTTTTTAACCTCATCAAATGGGTGAGGTAGTATTACGGGGGCACTTTTCATGATTTTCAAATGGGAAATCGATGTTTTAATCGTAAAATCCTCCAAAGGTTCTTCATTTTATCGTTTTTAGCAAAATATAAAGTTATTCTAATGCAAATGCGTTTAAATCTACTTTCCTGAGAATAGTAGGTACATTATAAAGGCACTGTCACCTATAAAAATTCATTTCCTCTCATTCCGTTGGGTTGTACCTTATAATAATCAGTTAATAATAGGATGGAGAAATCTAAAACAAAACTTTAAAATTTTAATTTGAAGCATATTTGAATCATATCAATTGAAATTCAAAGTGGTTTATCGGGTACGGTGAATCAAAAATTAAATTCAATAAAAAAGTAATGTGTGTTGAATTATGTCGGCAAATATTTTGACCGCTTCCGTAATTTGAAACAATGCCAAAAATTGTATTATTTCACAGAAGGTTTTTATCCTTTAGTGTATAAGCGTCTAAGCGTATAGAATTCTATGCATTTTCATTAATTTTCTTCATCTCTTTTATGCAACACACAATGCAAGTTGGTATTTGATAATTCGAATTTGAGTTGTCCCATTTGTCCTGACTGCATTTCAATAATTTTTTATTCAAAAAAATTCTGCAAAAAACTTGGTTTCGGGGGTAGTATGGCATCAAAAGTAACTTGGGTCATAAGGTCGTGAGAAATTTAAAGATCTTGGGACAGAATTAGGATTTTATTCCATAGTAACTTGGGAGCCTGGCCATGGGTTGCTCACAGAAACTTGGAATTCAAATGGTTAACGAATCTATATTATTTTCCGATTAAGAACGTATATACTCACTGTCAACACATAGTTGTAAAGTAAACCTTCCGTGTTCAACTCATTTTGGGTTTCAATTCAATTTTCAATGAGATGAAAGTGCATATTTAATTCGTACATTATTGATGACCCTGTATTTACAGGGAGGAAATAACACACAACACGACGTATGTATTTACAAGACACTGATGAAAGGGTTCTATCTTTTGTTCTGTTTGGCCCGAAACTTGCTTGAAATTCATGAAGCTTCTTCTGTCAATTGATTATCATCATATCAATCCAGTCTATACTTTGTCATTGCGCACACCCACAACATTATGTTTCTATCAAAACTTAACCATCAGTTTTACATCCAATTGACTTTTAGAGAAACGAAATATTTCGATTAAGTTTGATATTTACCATACAACTATCTAATAAATAACATTCGCTGTCTTACTTTGTATAATGTATACTTATCCAAACTAAAGTGTGTAAATTTTTTTAAAAGCTTCATTAAAAATCTAAAGCTGGAATCATAAACGTTAGGGCTCGGGATTTTAAGCAAAAGTCACTCCTTTCCTTTGATAATTTACTATATCGTCAATGGACCAATAGGAAGTAAGGAACCTATTTTTTGTTAAAATGACATATGCTTAGAAATTAAGAAACTTCATAAATCATAAAGATGCGATGCAGCATACCCTTTTTTACAAATTCCAAAACTTTTTGAGTCAGATTGTATTCTGTATCACGGTAGGCAGTTTACCCTTAAAGTCTTACATCTTATTCAATCTTCAAATTTTTTGACGTACTTCAAGCTATTGTTAGTGCAACTAATAATAGCTCTGTGGTCTCAGATAGAACAACATGATATGCACACTGTCAATTGTCAAAGCAAGCACATGCCTTACTACTAGTAAAGGGGTCAAAAACCTCATACATTGTCCCTTACTTATTGTCGCTTTCACATTTACAAAGCAATTTATTTTTAGTATTAATTTCAAAGCAACTGTACCAGTTTTGTCATTCATTGTATAAGGTTAAGCAAGCTAAAGTTTCGACATTACTGTCTCTGTACAGTGCTTGTGAAACTGTCAAATGAAGAATATGAACCAGGTGAAAGTACTTTTTTAATAGTTAGGTCAAGAGCACGACTGCACTAACACAGTTCTACTTCTTAGAGTCCTCATCACCTATATTTAGAAATATCTTCATTGTAAAAGCCTTTAGGTAAATGACAACTGAAAGTAAGAGTAGGGAAATGTAACACTTACACAGTGTTGAATAAGGGTCAGTCAGTAAGAACCTTTTTAGAAAAAGGACAAGAAATAAGGGTCAGTAAACCCAATAAGAGTAGTTTAGGGTTACCTTATTTCCTTTCATTGAGGTCAAAGCACTTCATAAAGAATTTAAAAGTCTCGTCTCGTGCCTTTGCCTACACTACAGACCTCCCTATAGTTGGTTGACTAATTCTTGCACTTCTTTGTCATTTTATCTCCAGAACTCTAGAAGGATTACAAACTATAATGTTTACATTTTCCATATCAGGGAGGCTTATCTTACGCAGATATAACTAGCTTAGCTTAATAGGTATACTCGTCGTGCCTACTCAAGCCGACACGTTGGCAAGGTGTTTCCCATTTACCCTGGGGGTAATTGAAAGTAAAAGCAAAAAGGGAAGGGACTTCTCCAGACTAAACATTTACTTTTTGCTTGTCTGGTTGTACCCATTTTATACGGTACTTTGTGGTACTGGTGGTGATAGCTTTTGGTTTTTGTTGTAAAGATATGCATCTTCTAATATCATACCTCATACTGACAACATTGCACCTTGTGTTTACCCTTGTATTATATTCATTTTTTTAGAGTACGTTCAACTTGCACACTTTTAAACTTTTATTGGGACGTGTGTGTAAACCCTTTTTGAAATTTTGTTACCCTTTGCACTTCTCGACTTCTTATCTTTTAAACTTTAAAAAATAATTGAGGAGAAGTGGATGGGGTTGATAACCTCGTGTATTGTTTGGTATATCAATAGCCAGGTGAAAAATATTGCGATGGAATTCCAATTATGTTCGAAGCACGAGAATGAAGTCAGTGATTGGGATGTTGATACGTAGCAATTTTGAATGGTATCTTTAAGCAGAGGAAAGGGTTGGATTGGAACATGGAACTAATCTTTAAATCCTTAAGATTTAAGATTAGGTAGTTTAAAATCAAGAACGGATGCACACTTGAGGGTACATGAGTCATTCATTTACAATTGAATGCACTGAAATTTACATATCATGTTAAAGTTGTAAAGCAAAGATCTTTAAATTTGACAATATTAGGCAATAACTCAGAAATATACCTTAAACTTTAACCGAAACAAACTTGTTTTGAATAATATTTTTAGCTTAATTAAATGCAAATACTAATTAAAGAGTTTCAACAGTCCTGCTCTACACAAGTGTCCCTTCAAAAGGCTAGTTGCCGTATAAATGAATATGTATGAATACTTGAGATCTTATGACAAATGACCCCTTTTTCTAAAGTTTTTAGTTCAACTAATCAAAAATAAATGTAAACATCTGCCCTCCTATTTTCTATTTTACTTTTTAGGTTTACATTACTGTAATATATTATTCAGGAGATCCGATTAGAACAGAATTCACATGTTGCTTTGTGCAAATATGATTCCCTTGTTTTTTGTCATTGCAGCAACAGTACGACATTCACATATTGTAAATCATAAGTAAGACTAAAAGTAAAATAAAAGCTAAAATAAACATAATTTAATTTTATACCATGCCACTTGGTCTTGTTCAGTCAGATTCTGACCCCTTTCCCTTGCTTTTGAGATTTGAAAACATGAGCAAAATGATTCATATTATTATTATAAATATAAATCCCTTGTGGACATTGTTAAAAGTAAAACCATGACCCTTATTGAACCTCAATGGGTTTGACTCATTTTTCACGGCCAGGCTAGGGTACTTTATACAGTAGGCAGCTTACTCCAGTTAGTTACTCTCTGCAAGCTAACTTAATTGACATATTCACATTGATTATGCAAAGTAATCAATTCATTTTCTTATTGCTTAATCCAATAGATTAAAGTGCTTAATCCTAACTAAAGTTTAATTATGTTGGAAAAGGGTAATTAAAATTTACTTTAACTAAACAGTTCAAAAAAGTTTCAGCAGCTAACATGTGATCAAGTTATATGAAATGTTGTCTTTTATAAATGCAAGCTGTTCATTCATATGAGAAACAATTGCAATGCAATTCAAGTGATTCCATGCTACATCACTCTCATAAAATAATTACACTTATACATACATTAATATTTAACATTGAAATCCTAAGGGTAGGTATTGACATCCCATTCTTGCTTCCCTCTTACCCGGTTTGGGGTCGCAACCATAAGGCACCTCCGTGACATTTTTACATCCGGCTGAAAGACAGGTTCCTACGCTTCCCACGGACATAACAAGAAGATTTAATAAAAATGCCTATCCGGAAGTTGATTTTTCAAATGGACAGAAATTTCACTTGATACTTTTAGTAAAAGGTAGTCTCTGGTAAAACAAAGATGAGTTGGGCAACAGATGATGGTTTAACTCCACTCTGACATATAGAATCGGACATTAACTATTATTCAGAGGCTGATTGCATGACATATTGAAATACGGGAGCATAATGTACCCGGATAATCCATTCCATGGGAATCCAACAAATGATACCTTTTCTATTTCACAGTATAGTATAAGCAAAAACGGTATGTTATGATATGAAAGAAGAATTCTATTTATTTTTTGTCTCGCATGGAAAATGAAATAATGGATGTGAAATGAAGTGAAACGCAACAGCTTGTGTTATTTTATATCGTAATATTGTATATACTACTAGTAAATGTTATTGCCATCATATTGCACAGAAGGAATAATATCCGATTCCCGATATCATCATCATTTTGAGTGAAGTTACGTTTAAAGGCAACAGGATGATGATGATGTCTAGGTACTTAATGGAATACAAATGCTATATGCAACATAAAATAAAACTAATAAGAATTTCGGTATACTTTTCTGAAGTTGATAAAGCTTTGGGAGTTATATATACTTGAATGTGGGGGATAGTGCACACTGGGTCCTCAGATGAGTCGTAATTATCGGATTGTCATCAAACAGACAAAGCAAAAGCACAAAGAGAGAGAAAGGAAGATGACACATCAGGGAATTTTATGAGACAACATCTCTTGTCTCGTACCACAAGTAAATTGAACACCTTTTTATGCTATAAAAGTCAGACAACCAGTAGAATTTAGATGGAATCCTTCCTTCCGGCTTCTATCTCTTGTTAAATAAAACTAAACCAATTTGAAACGTGTGAATCCTCCAGGGAGTTATGAACTCGTAAAACTTCAAACTATCGATTTTGAACTAAAATAGGTACCAGTTGCCGGTTGTCTATAGAGACTTTTATTTTCCAGGGTAGTGGTAGTAGTAAGTGAGAGGAAAATGTATTCAATTGAGATTTTTTAGATGCAGTTTTATTTAGGATACGAGTTCGAAAGTAGTAAATTAAGGAGTCGTCAAAAATGCTAAAATAAATATAGAAAAATTAGACATAATTTTGCCCAAATTGCTGCAGGAATCCTTTCAAGGCAATAAAATGAATAAAATACTCAAATGAATGAATTCTCACTAAGTCTTTATACCGTTAATCATAGTCATTTATTGAAAATGCGTTTTAATTAAATTCAATTTTTTGTTAGATCTTAATACCACTGAAATATTAGAAACAAACTATTACTATTACTCTATATTAAAAGTATTACTCAATAATTCCATAGATATTCAATATAACCACTAACCACACAAGAAGACATTTATAATCTCAAGTTTCTTCAAACTTTATCAAAGAGTTCATATTTCAACTCAATTACTGTCTATGTACATCCTGATATAAATTATTAAAAAGGTTCTTGGTACTCGAAACTTTGGAAATGCCTGGTGTGACCTAGATTTTCAATATAAAGTCAAAATCAACGAATCAACCAAGGTCTGGTTCAAGCCTCTTCATCATTTAACTCTAAAATCCGGAACACATCACAATTTAGTCCTCTCTGATGAAAGCAAACAAAACTTGCACATGTTTACTTCCTAGTTTTAATGAATTTATTTTTACCTCAAAAGAATATTTTATTATATTGCATAACAGTATGAACAAGGAAGAGCCTTGTGCCATAACTTCAGAATCCCTTCTTTTAAGGTGGTTAAAAAAACACACGCCAAAGGTAAATATATTTGAGATAATATTTTAAGTACTAAGTTACGTTATTCTGTCAATCCTTCTTTCAATTTTTTTCTAAATTTTTGAAAACAGTTGCCGACATGAACATCATCACCCTGAATGATCAACATAATGGGATAAGAAAGAATTCTACATTAAATGTCATGTCAGATTATGAAGATGAATCAAGAGGGTTTGCATGTAGCCAGCTAAAGCATTCTAAAGGATTCTGGATCGGATCGAGCCTACACACGAAGGATGATTTCATTCTGTATTTTATGTGGGTTAACCTGTGCAGGTGTTTTGCAACCGAATCCTTTCCGCTTTTTCATTCTATTAAAAACCTTTTCTATTCAGCGAACCTTCTTCCCATTTCGCTTCTATTACACGTGCATTATTGTACACGTAAATACTACCACATATTGCATATACATTAGGTTTAAAGAGTACACACACGCGTAATATATGGTAACATGGAATAGTTGGTATAGTTCATCCGGAAGGAAGGAAGGAACATGAGGAATTGTTAAACTTGGTCAGACTCAAAACCAAACCAGATGTTACCTCATATATAAATGGATATATCCTTCTTACACAAAGGCTTATACATATTTGGTGAATGTTTTAATGCATTTACCTCACTCACTCTTATTATAATTCCCAATCCCGAGCTTAAAAAATATGCTAAAGAGTTTAATCCCGTATATCCCCTTTGTCCCTATAAAGTACAAGAAGTGCGTTGACTGACTGTACTGAACTAAATATTTGGAGCGGCATGTGCTGCTATTTCTTTTGTGATGCATTTCACGGTATAAATCATTTAGGGCTTTGGAACTTTTTTGAATATTAATATTTATGGTGAAGAAAAAGGTCAACTTTCAATTGCATTTGATATTTTGTATTTTTACTGTCGCCCTACTAATTTTTAAAAATAGGTAGTTCTTTGTCTCATTGTATCCGTGGAGGTCAGATGCTATGCTATATGCAATAGTATTTACTGACGCAAGAGATTCCGATCTGTTTCAACAGAATAAGTATATGATGAAGGATTACGGTCAAAATTCATATATTTTATGCATCCACTAGGACATCTTACATTACTACTGTTACCGTTAGATAAACAATAATTTGTTTTTTTGAGTCCGTCATTTCAATAAATAATTCAAAAACAAAGTGGAATTTCTCCGTTTTTAAGACTTTATTGGAGCATGACCATTTTTCCTATAAAGCTCTTTTCTTCGTTTAAAAAATATTATTAGTCAAATGAAACTTAACATTTTCAGTATCTCCCACTAAAGCAGTTCAAAATAGTATCAAACACTTAGGACTTTTAATTTTTTTAAAAATAAATATGGGATATGTAAACTTCTTGTTAAAAGGCGTCATTGATTTTGGGAACGCATTGGAAATCTTGGGAGATCATCTTTTTTAAAATAAAGAAGTAGTTATCGTTAAAACTGATTCATGAATGAAAGTTGTATTTCTGTAAGCTCTCGAACAAGTAAAAGGGGTGTTTTGAAATAGATTTGCATTCTATATTCTATATTCAATAACATTTGTAAGTTAATGTGATGACGTTTCATAAGAGAACAGTAACATTCACAAATTGTTTTATTGCTTAAATATTTTTTTCTAAAAACACTTACCCTCTAAAACAAATAACAATACAATTACAAATATATTTCAATAAATGAATGAATATCTTTTTTTATTTTATGAATCTCACCAAACGTCGGGTTTGACTCAAATGACCACTGCAGAATTCGAATTCTTTTAAACTTACAGATGACGTGTCCATTTGTGTCCTACTCTCAGCTGTAAAGAAATTTCTAAATTTGTCCAGAATTGTATACATGATTCATTGACCGATTTAAATGTCTCCAAATAATATCAGCCGTCCCAAAAGAACCCTGTTGGGTTCAAGGCCCCCATTATTCGGCCCTTTTGTACAACAAAAAGTTTCATACACACTTAGGTTGTCATTAAAGCCTTGTAGAAAATACATCTACCCTTGTTACCTGTTATAAAAATATTTTTTAAATATCGGGTACAGTTGCCCATATTGATTCTTATTTAAGGGACTTATCACATCACACACATCTAATATTAAAGGTTGAGCACCTATAGTCGACAGCCGATGGTGCAAAAAATGATCGAAATAAAGTAAAGGTGTTTTATGTGTCCCTCCCTATGTGTTGTAATTATCTTACCCTTTCTTCCAGATTTATATATAATATCCTAGCTCAAGTTTAAAATTAAAATAGTGTGTTTGTCCTTTCAAGGAGCCTTTTTTGCTCCTTGGGGTGTTTGCACAATGAAGGCATCATGTCGTCGTGTGGCGTTTTTTGTTCTTTTATTGGAACTTACTTACCTTTTCTGGACATGCATTACCGCTCTTTTCATTCCGTTCTTTTATCAAAGGACGCACCTTTATCTTAGCCAGGGTAATTATATATAGATAGGTCAAACCTGCCTGGACCAAACGTGTCTATTCATTTCAATTGCTGGACAAATTAAACAATGAGTACACATGCCTAAGCGTTTTCTAAAGATGAGCAAAATACAAAACATGCATGAATTACCGACTGACACACTGACCAATGGAGATGAATAGAAAAGCTTAAAATGCAAGAAAATAAATCTGTGCACCTAATTCCTTTAAGTTTTTAATTTCAATGGGTGCAGTTTGCTAGGAAATGACAGCAGAGTGGCAGCCGGATTTATTTTGCATCCAAAAAAGACAAATGACCCGCAAACCTTTCGGTATAAGTTTTTAACGTTTCAAAACTGAGACGGAAATGTTTCGAAAATATTAATTTTTAATGGCTGAGATGGAAAATGTTGGAGTTTTTGAGTTAGAAACAGCCTTTAAAATTTAAAGTTTTAAAAACTTGTTTTTTTAAAATTTAAATTGAAATCAGTTTTAATGTTAAATTGAAATTAGTTGAAAATCAAATTTAAATTGAAATCAGTTTTAATGTTAAATTGGAATTAGTTGAAAATCAAATTTAAATTGAACTAGCAAAAAAATCGGTTTTAAATGTATAAATGCAATTTAAAATTAGTTACAAAACTCAAAACCATAATTCTATTTCATTTATCATCATTTATTATCATTATGTGCGCTCAACATTATCATGGAAGTTTTTTCTTTCCAATAATACAAAATCAAAGGAAGAAAAATGGAGTGACAATGGTAATAAAATAAGTACTTGAAAGGAGAATATCACTCATTCATTTGTATAAATATTGCCTTTAGTATTCAATACTCAGTACTCATAATAGCACAGTAAAAGTCTCTTAAGTCTCTCAAGTGCTTGCACATGTCAACGTGAGTCCCTTGACAAACTATCCTTAAGAATAGTGATTGGTTGGATTGGACCACACTGTTTTTTTAAGTAATAAAAGAAAACTACCCTGAACTTGACCGTCTGCCTGCTGTCCTCTTGACCGATATATTACTTTTATGATTTCGGCTGTCATCAGCAAATACATACCACACCATTGACCATACTCACTTTGACGCTCATTTTTTTGATACACTTAAAAGTGACCACTTCTGGTTTCCTTCACCTTCCAATGCTATTATTCTAATCCTTGTTGTTACTCTTTTGCTTGAATACTTAAACCATACTTGCTTGTCATCTTTGCTATTTCCGCATAATTTATTCAATTGTAATCAACGTGTTTCCACGGTTTTGGTTTGGTTTTGTCTTTCGTTATACAGGTGATCCAGCGACAGAGATTTTTTAAAAATTTAAAGTTTTTGAAATCTAGGGGAAATGCCATGGTTAAATAACCATTTATATCTCGACATGTTTCTACAGAAT
>JAQFZZ010001790.1:0-10138 GCA_034696405.1 Isotoma caerulea | reverse complement strand
TTAAAAACTCTTGAAAATATTAGATGCTAATGCTATATTGCTTTCAGAGTTATTTGTCAGTAAATAAAACGATTTTTGATTATTAGTGTTTTGCCCAGTCAGTCCTCTCTGTAATTTATAAAAAGGATTATACCTAAAAGTGTGAACTTACTTTAATTGAATTAATTCTTTGAATAAAGCTTTCGAAGCCAACAAATAAATTCTCTTACGGTATATTGTCTCTCAATATTTGGACTTAGTCATTCTAAATTAGCTGAAATATGGTAAAAAATTTTATATATCAATCAAATGTGCTGTGACGCCGACTTCATTTTTGAAAATTTTTTTATGGACTAAATTAAAACATATAATTTTCCTGGGGTTCAGTTCAGGACCTTTAAAAGTTGGAATAAAACGTAGCGAAATAAGTCATTTTATAGAATTAATCATTATCAATTACAACCAAAATGTGTAAAAAACATTTATTAAACTCTTAATTCTAATTTTCCTTAAATTAATTACCATTTCAATACTAAATACCGAAATCTATAAGAATATTAATATCCAGCTTCCACAAAGCATAATAAGCATTCGATAGGAGTACAATCATACGTTCTGTAAAAGTGATTAGTGGAAATTCTGCAGCATCCATAAGAACATTATCCTCCGTCCATCCACTACAATATTGTGAATGCTCTTAAATTATTTTAAAAAAATTATAATTCTTTTACGTTACAAAATCAAAGATAAACGGTAACCGGAAGAAAAAGTAATGGAAAACATTTGCCTATGTTAAAAAATTCCGGGGTTGCTTGCTAGAGAATTTATGGTATCTGGAAGAAAAAGTACGGAAGAAAAAGTATCCGACGGAAAAGTATCGAAAAAAGTATGCGGAAGAAAAAGTATCGGAAAAAAAGAACGCAGAAAAAACCTATGCGGAAATTGTTTTTATTAAATTGTTTAAAACTAAAAAATAACACATGAGATATAAGCTTATAACATATATAAGATAAATCAAATTACAAGCAGTCCTCAGATAAAATGAAGTAAAGGAAAAAAGTAACTCAAAAGTCAACAGCTATTAGGCTAATTTTCATATGACTGATAATTACTCTCTTATGCATATTCATATTAAGCTTATATTATGGTATGGTATCTGGTTATCGTAAATTGTTCTTCTGTCCTGTATACTCAAGGAATATACTTAAGGATTTCTTAATCATTCAGTGTCTTGTTCGGGCAAAAGTGAGTGCAGTCTGCTTCAAAAATCAGATTCTCGCAAGAGGAAAGAGTATGCCATTAATGCAACCACGCCAAGCTCTTAATGTTCAATGTCGATCTCAGAATTTTGAGATGATACAAAATGTAGCGTATTTTTACGGTAATAATATTCTGTGGATGAAGTTGAAAGTAAATTAGGGAATTAAATGCACGTTTTTACTCCTTTATTTCTAGCGATTTCTACGTAATTGCGACACTTAAGGAAGAAATTTTACGAAGAAAAGATGCCTTGGGGAATGATTTCATTACATCCATTTCCTACTGCATTATTAATTGTCTGTATCAATATAATTATAATACGTAACGCTGATTTATGATTAGCCTAGCTATGGATAGCTTCGAAAAGTTTTTGCTCTGGTTTTTACATAAACACTGGAATTATATTTTTAAGTGAGACAATTTATGCATTTATTTCATTAATTTGGGTAATTAAAATATTTTTTTTAAATATCAAGCATATTTTTTAATTCATTGATTTTATGTTTAGCTTTATCCAACACACTAATTTCCCATCTTTGAGATGGCACTTTATTTCCCAAATAATTGTAAACCCCAGTATACAACTCCAAAGCTCTTTGAAATTCACCCAAATTTTTTAGCGTATCAGCTACAGCAATTTTTGTTACAATGGTATCTTTATGATTAGGACCTAAAGAATCAATCCAAAACTGAAGAACCCTTTCTAGTAGTTCTCTTGATGCTTCGTATCCATCATGTTTTGAAATTTGTCTACAAAGGACTAACACCTTTGCGTAAACTCAGCTTTAATTTCATCTTTTCCGATATATCTAATTACATTATCTAACATTAGAAATGCTTCACTCCTATTATCCCTACCAAAGATGTTTATTACCATCTCATTCATAACTCTGCAAGTCAGTTTGTCCTTTTCACCCAAAATACTCTTGTAAAAACTCAAAACCCTTTCAAGCTCTTCGAATGATAGCTTTTCATAATCTTGAAACTCGCCAAATTCCGTATAAATATCATCACGAGTTGTTAGAGTAGAAAAATCTCCCCATCGGAGCTTAACCCTCATAACATTCAAACGCAAATCTATTTCAACCCATCCATCAGATTTAATCATTTCCGCAGATGCTTTGACTTTCTGAAATAACTCTAACGCTATAACTGCAGTTGGTTTGCTTTCTCCATACACTTCGCTAGAATGTCCATAATTCGAAGAGTGTTGTTGTGCTTTTCCCCTAATTGTGATCGCTTCTCTTGTAAAAGTTCTTCTAACAGTTTTTTCTGCTGTTTAAAACTGTACACGCTGCAAAGCGTATCGAAAGCCAATTCATATTCTTGATCGACATGCGAATTGAGAACCTCTTTACATAGTTTTAAGCATCTTACTTTCTCACCATTTTTCAAGCAGTCTCTTGCAATTGCATTCTTTACTTTAACTGTGAATAAGTGATGATCACTCAGAATCTCTTTATAATATGGTAGAAGTCTTTCCAACTTCCTTAAGGAAAATTCCGAGTAATCTGCGTCACAAAACTCGTTTTCAATTCCCTCCTTTTCAATATCGAAATTTGTAAGTTCAATTTTTAGCTCAACCACTTTAGACTTGTACCAACTAATCGAACGCCCATCAACTGCCCCTTCGAAGCACATATCGTATAGTTGTTGGTATAGTTCTAGTGAAGCTTCAAAATCACTTTTCAAGTGTAACACTTTTGCTTTAATTTCCATTGATTCAAATTTATTGGGATAAATGTCATGAAGATGAGTTATGGCTTGGTTCATTAAATCAAGTTTGGCGGATCGTTCATTGCCATCATCTAGTCTACCAAGTTTGTGCACTATTTGCTCCACAGTTTTCAGATAATCTAGTTTCATTCTCGAATTCAGGGTTGGGAAACTACATAACTCACAGCATGTTTCGATAGCATCATCCATTTTGTTCTCTGAAATTAATTCTCGAGTCATTTTATTTCTAATTGTGAAAGTCATGTAACTAGTACTCCCGAAATGCTTTTGGGACAAACGTATACCCAAGTTTAGAGTCTTTAAGTGACATAAGTTTGACCTGGAGCTATACCAATAGAACCCACTTTCAATAATCTTGCTCGTTACGAAATCGTAATCATGACAGAAAATTGACCATAAAAGTACTTTTTCAAGAAAATCCTTCCTTTCTTCTGCCTTGTCGAAACCTGCCCTAAGACCCTGAATGTTTTTCAAATGTTTTTCAGTAAACTCAGCAGCGCAGTCAATCCTATCGTATTCTAAAAGACATGAAAGTGCATCAGAAAACTCTGCTACTGTCCTCATCTCACAGTTCCAAGTCAGCTTGAAAACATTCGCTAAATGGATAAACTCTGGCCAAATAGGTTCTCGTCTTCTACTTTTATACCTTTTTCCGCAGGTCAGAAATACAGAATCAAACAACCCTTTGGAGTATTCTTCACACTTGTCTATATTCATCCGTACATATTCTTGTACTAAACGGTGGATGCTAACGCTGCTATTGCCTTCTTCCATTTTAATGAAGGAATAACTGTAAAAATAGTATTTAGGTTCTCGTCAAAGCTGAGAATATCCTTATGTTTTTTGCAAACCCTTTTCAAAAAGTCTAATTCGATCCTATCAGGTTCAAAATAAGCAACAATTTTCAAAATTTCAACAGCCTCTTCACTCATTTTGCCTATAGTCATGTCCCACGTGACTAAAGTTGTTTTCGAATAATCGAAATCAATTTCGCTCAACTTGTGACCAAGCATTTTTGACTTTTTCATTTCAAATTCCTCAACATAATTCAACGCACTGTAATTTGGTGTTCGAAAATGATTTCTCTGTTGCTTTATGAAAGCTATAGCCTGCTGCAAAGCTAATGGGAAGTATTGAACTAATTCGCTAAGACGATCAGCATCAGAATTCGTCAACCATTCCATCGATTTTTGTAACATATTTCTCGCCTGAAGCTTTGATAAAACGTCTAAAACCATTACAACTCCTGAACTACCGAGCACATTTCTATCTCTACTTGTTACAGTCACGAATATTCTCCCATCATGTTTTGTCACATGAATAGTCTTAATGACCTTTGTCACTTCGTCATATATAATATCTACATTGTCGATGACAAACAACAAACGACGACTTTTTTCTAAAATCAAGGACACGAGGTACTCAAACCACTCAAAAGGACTTGGATGCGTGTCATTCGTGACCCCTAATTCCGATGCGAGTTTCAAAATAGAATTCCGCAAAGTGTGGATTGTTTCCCCATGTAACCAAATGCGACTTACTACAGGTGCACTAAGATCTAAACATACTATGCTATTTACAAATTTCCGGGTTAATTCTGTTTTTCCTATCCCACCCAACCCACAAATTAATATTAATTTAATCTCATTCGAGTTAAAATAAGAGTTAAGCTTCTCCAGTTCTTCTTCTCTTCCACTGAAGTTTGATGCACTGAGTACCAAGAGTCCGTGGGTAATGGGCCATTTGATCTTGGATTCGTTTGATCTGGCAAATTTACTACCTCCTTTTCCTCGAACTTTGCAGTCATTTACATACAACGATTGTTTTGTAACACAGGCTCCCTTTCTATAATTCGCTTCAAGGTTTGCTGTAATTAAACACAGTGACATGTTTCATCAGGTACTCGGGCTTCTCATGGACAACCAAAATAAAGACAGTCAAAATATGGACAAAAAAATTATAGACAGTCAATAAATGGACACAATTTTTGTATGGGCAAACTAAACATTTCAATTAGGTTCTAATTCTAGTGATATAAATTGGCCTTACAATATAACCTTCAACTTACTGATAATTAGGTTCTAAGCTTAGTAAGAAAATCTTTATATAGTCACAAATCCTTTTAAAAAAATATTTGTGTGTCCATGTTTTGGCTGTCCATATAATAAATGAGTCCATATTTTGACTGTTCATATTCTGGTTGTCACTGAGAAGCCCCAGACCCGTTTCATCACAACTTTAAAAAAAACACTAGTTTAGGAAAAGACATACATACCAGCGACTAAATTGCATTTTAAGTTTTCACTCCTCAAGACTTGGCACAAATCCTGAACAGTTTTATTTTGATTTCTTGACGTCCAACTTTGGAGTATTTTCAAGAACAGATCATAGTATTTTAAAGTAGAATTGTTGATTCCTCGCTCCCATTCTAGTTTCTCGTGTGATGGACACTCCAATGAGGCACTAAATTCCGACCATTTATTTAACAGAACTGGGTTATCAATTAGGATATTTACCAAATCCTGTATATCTGCTACTTTAGCTGAACTACAGTCCATTTTAATTTGCTCTCAAGAACGTAGGAATATACACCCTATAAATAAAAAACATATACAGGACAATATCCATCTCCACATTATTTACTTAGCACACTGCATTTTACTTTTTTGAATTAAACGCTTTTTAAATTATTAAAATATATAAAGGTACCGTAAAAATATTTTAATAATGACGCCGTGAACGCAACTGCAAACTGCAATTTTATTGCATCCTTAAACCAGAGTTATATGTAATTTTATAACAAATTTATAAATTAATTTGAAATTTTAATATTTTATTACTTCGGTACATACCAAATGGTTCTTTACAAATGCATGTATTGTGTGAATCATGCGATAAGTTATCTCTTGTTATATGAGCTTTTTTTCCTAGGTGAGGGGAAGGTATTAATCAAGCAAAATGTAAACCTAGGAAATTGAATCAATCGGGGTCTGAAATTTCTGAAACAACCTGCAGCCCTAACGGTTTAAGCTAAAGACTTGATTTCTGTTTTAAAATTATTTCGGGGTAGTGTAGTAGGGCCACTCAGGTCCCAAAAGTTCGGAAATGTCATTTCTTCATGTCTAAAACTCAATTTGAAGCTTAAAAATGGAATTTTAATGATGAAGGAGAAAAACTTTGCGCCTTTTCGATTAGCTATCTAATGGCAAATTTCATGTGTTATTTTATAAAAAAATCTGAAGGTAAATAGTTTATATTTAGTACCTTAAAACCCGGCCTATAATGCGCCCTTTGTACGATGTTTTTTTCTGAAAATGCAGTGATGCGCATAATGCACGATGGCGCACTATGCAATGTTTTTTCATATAAAGTTGATATGGGTGGGTCAATTTTAATTATTATCGCCTCCTCAGTCAATCAACGGTTGTTTTAAAAATTAAAAATGTAATCCAGTAAAAGCCATTTCATTGGATTACCATCGTAAGGAATCATCTTCATGTGATTCCTTTTTCACTTTCCAAATATAACTGAATTGATTTTCAGTGAGAGTTAGGACACTGGAATAAATTCTTTATTAACTATCGTCAGAAACGTTCTGTGAACGATAATGGTGTTTGTCTGTTACTCCGTAAGTCTGGGAACAAGATAACTTTCGAATATTTTGAGCTATTCAATTAAAACCTAATATACAAGGTGGGTCTAAGGGGCATTAGCTGGGTAAAGTTAAAAAAAGGGGTCTGTCAACTATCAAACTGCAAAGCTTCGATTGAGATGGCTGCATAATATGATCCAGTGTACTCAGGTTGATTTTCTTGATTTTGTAAATATTTGCTGATTGAATATCAGAATGATCTGTCCTGTGATTGAATATTAAATATAAGGGGCAAAAAATAACCTTATTGTTATTGGCCATAATCTACATTTGCTTTATAATGTTAAATAAAAATAAAGAAATCAATATTATATATGCGCAATATACGCGAAGGCGCATTATACGACAATTTTTTTCTATAGATTTGCCTCAAAATAGTCCAAGCGCACTATAGGGCGGGGCGCATCATAGGCCGGGTTTTAGGGTAAATACTTTTTTCTTTGAACAAAATATAAGTAATGAATTTCTTAAAATATCCACAATGTAGATTCCAATACTAAACGCGTTCCTTTTTAACATATATAAACTAGACTAATCATAAAACCTTGCCAGCGCACTTGCGACATTCAGATTTCAGTTGTGTGTTTATCGTTAATATTTTGAAACTTGATAAATGAAGAATTTTAAACTCGAGATTTACACCACATTCAGTCCACAATCAAATTTGATTTAAAATCGAAATTTTTGAGGCCGGTGAGGTGTTTGGTTTTAGTTGCAAAAAGGGTTCGCTTGTTTAATTCTTTTGATGGCGTTTCCTCACCTAGGATCCTTTTCCTTGTGCGATGTTTTATTACTCTTATCTATTGCAAACAAATGGTTAGTCATACAATATATATATTAATCAGGCGCGTACCCAAGGGGGTGGCTCAACGGGCTTGAGCCCCCCCCAAAGGTCCGGATTTTAACATGGAGAGGGTAGGGAAGGGCGGAGCATGGGAGGGGCTTAATAACACTGTAGGGATAGGTTAAGCCCCTCCCATAGCCCGTTTCTTGGTACGCGCCTGATATTAATAATATGAACCTGATAAATGTCCAAATAACTGCACTGCGCATTTATTTGGACATAAAGGGGAGTAAGGCAGATAGTATGGGCATTGTATAACACTAAGTATAGATATCAAATAAATTAGAATTAGTCATGACTCATGAGAAATTTACAGTTCACAGTAATATTACCAAACCAGTGTATGAACCACAACTCTAAATGAGCAACAGAATGGATGTTTTTTGAATTGATTTTATCATTTATTCTTTAAATATCAAGCTATACACATTTATTTTGTTGTTCCAAATGTTTATTTTGCACATAAAAGTAAGTTACAAGTTTTAAATTTTGTATTTACTAAAGTAAACGTATAATTTGGAAAATTATATCATGACATTTCTCACGTCCAATGCCTACACATAAAATTTATCAGAATCACAAGATAAGAATTTCTTTGCAAATATTATAGCAAACTTTTGTTCCGTGATTTTTTGTTTTTTTCATACATTTATTTACGGCGAAATACGTAAACATCATGCTGCAAATGTTCATGAAAAATCTTAATTTAGAATGACAACCACAAATGAACAAATAAATGATAATTTCCTTTGAATAAAATGTTAAAACAGAAAACGCATACCGACAATTTAATTTAATCTTACAAACAGGTACCCCTAACGAGAGGGACATTACACCTGATGGAAATTTACAATCAATGAATTCTTATATAATAACACACATTTCATCAAAACGAGACATTATTTTATCAAACAATTAATCATCACCTATGTTTTCATTAAATAATTTTTCTAATACGGAATCGATACACGAATAATTACAAATGTCTTCTTCATTACTTGATAATTCTATATTTTGTAGTGATATTAAATAATTTTTTGTGTTTTCTTTAAATACAAAAATAATTTACATACTTCTTTACTGATTCATTCCAAGTTTGACTTCCTGCGTAAGACAACAAAAAAATACAATTAGTCTAAAGTAGACTCTCTCTGATTCAATTGCAATAAAACCATACATTAGAATATGACAACATTTTCAACTAAACACTTTTTTATTTTACAAATATTTCTAGCTGTCCTAAATATTATTTTTCTACCGCCTTCTTAGTCAATGGTTAGTAAAATTATGTTTTTTCAACTCTAGAAGTTGCCTTTAGTTTGTTTGGATTTACTAACTTCCTATTAGTCTCTCAAAACGGACATTAGTATAGCCACTAAACAGCTTTTGAAAGCTTTCAAATACTTCTAGAAAAGTCGTTGTTACGTTATTTTAAAAAAACCATTATAACGCTTTAATACTACGACGCTTTCGCGACCTTAAAAGCTTGTTTTGCCAATACACGCTTTACTTTTTGCCAAAGTGGAAAAAGCTGTTTGATAAAAGTTACAAATCTTTTTTATTTATACTATTTACTTGAAAGTTTGCCTTCTAGTAATGTCTATAGAAACTTCGAAATCATTAAATTAACGACGGGCTAGCTGCGTCTCATAAACGGAAAGGTAATTAAGGCTCCACAAGAGAATTTGAATGTCCCTAGTTACAAAAGTGAAAGCAATGCTTTTGTTATGGGAAAAATGCCTCATCTTCCAAACCTTAATGTGAGTGAAAGGATGAATAAAATTTAAAGTCAATGGCACTATGTTGTGCAAAAATTAATTACCGAGGGCAGACTGCTCTGCTTTTTTGTGAAAACATTGTTTTGGATGCTAGAGAAATTAAAATCCCCACTAAAACCTAAAAATTTACACGTTTTTGAGAAACAAAGTAGATATAAAAATATAAAGCGACATAATATTCAATAAACTTTACAACTAAAACTATAACCAAGTATCGTCAGAAGCATAAATTTAAAACTTAAAAACTTATTTTAAAGCTTTAAAACTTAATTTAAAACTTTTAAACGTATTTTGGAGCAATTTGAAACATTTTTGACATTTTTTGACCTTTTTGACCTTTTTTGACCTTTTTTGACCTTTCTGACCTTTTTTGACCTTTTTTGACTTTTTTGACCTTTGTGACCTTTTTTGACTTTTTTGACCTTTGTGACCTTTTTTGACCTTTTTGACCTTTTTTGACCTTTTTGACCTTTCTGACCTTTTTTGACCTTTTTTGACCTTTGTGACCTTTTTGACCTTTTTTGACCTTTTTGACCTTTTTTGACCTTTTTGACCTTTCTGACCTTTCTTGACCTTTCTTACCTTTTTTGACCTTTCTGACCTTTTTGACCTTTGTGTACTTTTTGACCTTTGTGACCTTTTTGACCTTTTTTGACCTTTTTGACCTTTTTTGACCTTTCTGACCTTTTTTGACCTTTTTTGACCTTTGTGACCTTTTTTGACCTTTTTGACCTTTCTGACCTTTCTTGACCTTTCTTACCTTTTTTGACCTTTCTGACCTTTTTGACCTTTGTGACCTTTTTGACCTTTGTGACCTTTTTTGACCTTTTTGACCTTTTTTGACCTTTTTGACCTTTTTTGACCTTTTTGACCTTTTTTGACCTTTCT
>JAQFZZ010001789.1:0-10140 GCA_034696405.1 Isotoma caerulea | reverse complement strand
GATGTAAGTACACATTAAGTGTAGGTAGAAGGGAGAGAATATAATCTTTTTGTGAAGAAAGCAGAGCCCTGATAAGAATTTACTCATTAATAGAGCCAGCATGCGGTCCTTGATTGTCTTGCTCTAAACTTTTTGGATTTTAATCTTAAGACATACGCACAAAACAATATTATCATTATTTCATTATTATTCAAGAATAGTCTAAGAAACTACTTAACTACTTCAAGTAGTATGAAATAATGTAAAATGCTAATATTAGTGGGTGGGAAGGGTTAAGGTAAAAATGAGATAAAAATTGAACTGAGAAACGGGAGTAAACAGAAATCAGTGGAAATCCAATGAAAATTTGTATTCATTGAAACACCCTTCGTTCCGTGGAAAATAGGTACGTAGTCAACAGACTGATTGACACTTGACAGTTTCTTTCCAATGGGATATTAATAGTTCTTTTGCATACATATGCATAGTATTTGAAGATAAAAAATTATCCTTGCATAATATATGATTTTTCCTATATCATAATTTACTTGCTTAGATATGAGTAAAATACAAAAATCGTATTGCTAGCTTACATCGATTATTCTCTTCTTTACTGTTTTATGAGTACAACAACATCTCATATCTGTAAAGACATCGATCATAATGACTTTTCTTAATCAAATCTTTGCAAAGGGCTGGGCTCTCTGTGTTGTTCTTGTAATGTATATTAAATTGTTATCTTTGGAAATGTGACCCTCAAACTTAATCAGATGGAGATAGGGTAAACTTTAGTATTGTGACTATGAGAGTTTAAATTTTAATATAAGATTTTCTAATTAACCTCTTGTGGCTTATTTTGTATATTTTCTGGCTTAAAATATTTTTTGCACAAAAGTTTACCATTCGGTCCCGAAAAATCAGTAATTTAGCGTAATTATTATTTATTAAATCTTATTTAATTAGTATATGTTTTTAGGAATGGCTTTATATTCTGACCCACAATATCATTAAAAATAAACTGCAATTTTTACTTTATCGGCCTTTACTTCTCCAAATTAAAAAAAATGAAACCACTAATTTTAATAATTCCATAAAATTCTGAGATCCTGGACTTCAAATCAAACTCGATCCCTAACTCAAATAACCCAAATATGCATAAAAACATTTAAGCCAAGAATTAAGCTAAAATTGAATTTACTCCAAATCTATTTACCAACGTTAATAACAAAGCATAGTAAGTAAGTAGGAGGTTTTCCAAGAGATTCTTCTTCATTTGAGAATTAAGAAGTGAGAGGAACCTCCTCCAAGTATTTAAGATCAGAGAGCTTATTCATCACAGAGATAAATGGTAAATCTCTTTTTTCAAGAATAATTTTTTCCAAGAATCGAGTAAAACGTGAACAAGTGAGAAATCACAGAGAGGTAAGATTGACAGTAATGCTGGTCGCGTGTGCTACTGCGTAACGCCTCCCTCTCCTCCGACTCTTTCATTAAAAACCGGAAAGTGAATTTCTCAAACGCCTACACGAATTTGTCAAATTTTTTTACACACCTTTCTTCTCTTAAAAACTAAGCAAAGCACATCATCATATCATCTTCAGGGTTTACGACCACAGAGACTCATACCGACCAGACCGTCCGAAAAGTAGACGGACAGACAGACCTTTGTATGCTTTTGTATTCTTCTTCCTTGGTTACTTTACCACTAGTCCATCAACCTCACGTTATTAAGAGAATGCATCTTCATAATACATAATAATAATAATAATAATAATACAAAATGCAATCCACCACCAACCATGGCGAGTTTTCATCTCCATAAAAAACTCGTGGTGGTTCTTTCTTCCCTTTTCATAATCTCTCACCTTTCATTTACTCTTTAGTATTATTATCCCATGGCACAAAGCCCTACACGGCCGGCCGTCAGGGTGATAAATATAAAAAATCCAGCAATGTAACTTTATACTCTAAAAGTAATAAACAAGAGTAGACTATTAATATTTCTTATATGCAAGGCATACACCCTTTGCCCCTGCCCTTAAACCCTTGCACTTGACTTTTCAATCTTTCTCCCCAAAAATGTTAATAAAAATTCTAACAGAGGAATCCCATAAAAATATCAAAAATTATTTTTTTAGACTTTGATGAAGACAAGCGAAGAACTAAAGACCTGCATGCCGTCCCAGCGTGTCTTGTCCAGTAGTTGACCGGTCAGCTACTGTCTGTACTTAAACTGGACTTTACAAAAACTTTTTTACTCTTTCTTTAGAATGGCTTCTAAAATATAGAAAAATATGAAGATGAATAAAAGCTGAAAACTCCTCATAAAATATTCATACGAGTCGGAGAGCTCTCTGTTTTACACAGAATTTGAGACACAAGAAAGATAAAAAAGAATTGAGTTAAGGATTTGTCTACAGATAGGATTTTTCTTAATATAAAACGACACAAGACAGAGATCCATCCATACCAAAGGAACCACACGAGACAAGCAAGACAAGACACTGATGATGATGGTACATTATGCTCTTTTAGTTTGAAAAATATCTGTCAGATTTTCAGTTTACTTGCCTTGGCTTGGCACACAGTCTCGTTAAGAAAAGTATTATATTCAAAATTCAATGCAGTTCTTATATAGTATATTAATACACTTAAACAGTGTTCATCTGTATCTCCGTAGTAGTTACAATAGAGTACTAGGAAGATCACATCACATTATGATGGATACGATACATATTTAGAAAAGAAGACGGGAGGGACGGATCCTTTCTCCCGTCAAATCCTTCTCTCCATCCATAATTAATCATTGTCCAAAAAATTCCTTTTTTCAATACTTTTTTATTCTTCCAGAGAAGCTGGAGAAGAGAGTCTTATGGATTTTTGTTCAAGATTTTTCATTCTTTCTCTCCTTGGATATAAAAAGTATCAAAAGTTATTTCTTGGTTACGCTGTGGTATGGTACGGTAAAGGGTTGGTTTCGTAGTGGATTGGATTAATAGAGTCCTCGTGAGCTAAAAAAGTCTCAAAAGAGTATAAGACAAATAACGATAGATTTTTCAAAATGAACAAGCTGATAAAAAGAAAGATTTTTCTCTTTTTAATATTACAAGAAGAACTCAAGGCTGAGTTGCTTGCATTGCATGATGCATGGTGTCTGGTCTGAGGCTCTTTTGGTCATCTAACATCACCATCATCATCCATAATATTGTTCTTCTTTGAAAATATAAAAAATTTTGAAAAGAGTTGAAAGATAGACTGGGGATTTAAATGCCCTTGAGGTAACTAATCTTTGGATGAAAGATGTAAGATGCATTCCATAAATTGACCTATTCACTTTCTCATCTTGTGGGGATTCATCTTTCAATAAAATGTACAATCTAAAGCACAGCCCTATTTGGGTCATTAATCCTACCCAAGTAATAAAATAAAATATGCTTTAAGCACGTCTTTTGTCTCATATGTCACATCTTGTGATAGAAATGCTAAGTAAGATTATGTGACTTTTTATACTAATCATGTTTGAACACTTTTCTGTGATAAACCAAACCAGTTAAACCTCCTTCGTGTCAATTCTTTTTATTGATGCCATATCGATAAAATGTTTAACAATACAATTAATAAAAGGTATCGACTTTAAGAATCTATGAGTTAATAAGAAAAATAAATAATTCACTAAAATCTCTGCGTGGGAGTACAACAATACCAGTAACAGGTTATTTTCCCCAAAATCCAAATCAAACAAAATTTCAGTAAAAATATGATTTGCCTCGTGCAACTAAGGAAGGAACGTGCATCTAGTTTTTTAACCCTGTCTCTATTGCATTGTTGCATATTTTGCCTAAATATAATAATGCAGAGGATGACGATGGCTTTAAAAAGTGTTAAAACCGAGAGGGTAAAATTGGGACCCATTTATGGATTTTGTAGATTGGTCTCCCTCTTTCTTTTTTCCCAAGTTTTTTTCCCATTTTATTCACAATTTACTTGTATTCACTTCACTCACACTTCTTCTTTCAAGGAAAATAGACATGCCATTAGGCTCAAATGAATTTTTTATCACCTTAAGCTCCTGAGTTATTCTCCTCTTCGTCTCTCTCGCTAGTTATAAATAATTTGGGTATTCAAATGAATCCTTATGGAATAGCAATAGAGTTTCCATGAAAAACCTAATTCATAGTAATAATAATATTATGTTGATGGTTTGTGCTGTGGTATTTGGTATGAGGTGAGTTGTTGTTTTCTACATGCATGCTCATTCTTCCAACTTCCAGTCTCTTTTAAGTTTAAATAGAAAAACACAATGGACTTTCGTTATTCATGAGTCCAAGTAATTACGTGTTATTGAACATTTATGGAAATCTCATTCCTAATGTCCCTTTACGCCTTATTATAGATTCCTTTGTATAAATACCCACCTCATTGTAAAAAATATTCTGCCTTCACCTAACTTTACAAAAAAAATACAGCCATTACCATACCATACCATACCACTTTCATCATCATGATATGATAAATCTAAAAGTTCTTCAATATTAGATGAAAAAAATTCCCCTTAAAATTTCCGTCCAGGTTTAGTTTCTTCAGTTCTCTAGAGGGAACCCTTCCCTGTCTGTCAGTATTCATTAAAAGTTTCGTTTATAATTTTAAAACACATCAGCGAGTGTACATCATGATGAATTTGATTAATTATAAATGTTAGCCGCTGAAAATTAGTAAATTTTTCTCTGTCTGTGTCCCAGCTCCTTTTAATGGTGGATAATACATATTGGTCATTTGTAAATATAATTGGAGCTGACTGTAAAACGAATGTAGCATGAAACGAAGGTACAGTCTAAAGTAAAATATTAAAATTTAAAAAAAAAGTTTCAAATGGTCTTTTTGATAAAAGATGACTTAAGCAAGTGGAGACAGGAGGATTATCTTAATCAAATTCAGGTCTAAGGATTACCCAACTCAATCAAATCTGTCTGTCTTTATCGTTTTTCTTCTAGCCAAAAACCAATATTTCCCCAAAGGCTAGGCCAGGCATAAACTTAATATATTAAGAACTTTACTTGATATGAATGTTATTACATGCCCTCTCGTTAAAGCGTGTTTGCTCTATTTGTTTTTATTTCTAGAAGGAGATGACGAGTGGCTTTGGAGATTGCATGTGAGAGATGGAAAAAGTCTCTTCCACTAATTTTAAGTACATAGATACATATTATACCACCTGTAGTGGTCTATAATGGTTTGGTAGCCGTTCAAAGAGTTACGATATAAAACAAGCTCGTGTCAGTGTTTCAAAAGTGCTACACCGTATTGGTATGCATGTCTTGATGTGTTGTGCATTGTTATTTCATTTTGGACAAGGAAGAAGAAAAATACCTCTTATGAGATTTAAGGATACTGAGACGGAGTACAATATTATTATTATTTCATTTTGCTTAAGATGGATTATGCCTATTTTTAACAATTTTACATTGAAAATTGAACATTGACTCGACATCAAATAACTTAAAGATATTATGATGAGATAGATGGATGGACGAAGTATTTATATAGAGAGAGGTTATACATTTTAGCTGACTCACAAAAATTATCATAGTCATCAACTTCTCAAAATCAGTTAGTCAGTCCATTTCTTAAGTCAACTTTGGTCTTTTTTCTTCCTCTCTTTGCATTTTTAAATGTGGGAAATGCAATAATAATAATAAAGATGATTATTGTACTTATTATACATATGTTTTATGTATTTATGTATGAAGTATATGAGTTGAAAATATCTTTGTAAAAAAGAAGAGAGTCAAAAAAAGAGATTCTATCTTGTGAATATTCTTAGTAAATCTGCGTTTGACTATTTTTTACGTTATTAACAAAGTAAAGAATTCCATTCTACTGTCTTTCCACCTTAAAGCTTAATACTTTTAGGTAGTTGCGGTGTGGTGTGTAATAGTTTGTAATAGTATCGTAACTTTGTGATGGAGAATGATGCGGTATGAACTTAGAGAGATTTTTTTGTATTTTCACATTTCCATTTTTGGTCAAAGTCTTTCTCAACGAATTCATGCATATTTTTCGTCTCATTGTAAGGATTTATATTTAAGAAAAAGAGTCAATGCTGATGGGGATTATCATTAAGGGTATTCAAGCATCATGAAGCTCAAAGGGGGATGATGGAATTCTAAAAATCCTCTTCCTATCACTATTATTACTTGTACGATGTAACCATTTATATCTTATCCTACAGGAGAGAGTACACTAAGGGATTTTATTCTGATTTGAGATGTCGTTTCTTTTAAAGGAGCATGAATTTTAATAAATTTATCCTCGAAACAGTGATTAGCGAGTGGTCAAAGAAGTTTCCTTGAATTGAATGATGTGTAAAAAACAGATTGAATGGTTGTCGGTGATGCAATCCCCCCATGGGGCCTCATTGTTCTCCCTCCTCCATTGTTCATCGACATTTTGGAATTCACATTTTTTTACATAAAAACAAAATTAAAATAAATGCCCCCTTCGTTTTCGAGCTTTATTTTATTTTATATGTACCTTTAATTTAAGTACCAACCGGTATCAGTTTAACTTGATTTTTTAACCTTTAAGTTATAAATAGTCTTAAATTAATGATTTCAAGTAACCATGAGGGACAAATTGCCGAAAAGACCAGTAGTAGGAACTTTCTAACAAAAAAATTACTTAAAATAAAAAAATGCATATACTGACCTGGTCTGAAACTGTCCCTAATTCCATACAAGCTTAACAACTCCTTCATCGTATTCTCAGCAAAATCATTCAGCACAGTTGCAGAGGGATGATGCGGATTCTGATGATGTGGGAGATGTTGGTGATTATTGTTAAGATTGCTATTATTATTGTTGTTGTTGTTGCTACTACCATTATTTAAATTATTGTTACAATTGGTATTGGAAATACTGTTGGTGGTGCTGCTAGTAATTATGTTGTCATTTGAACGAGATTCTTCAAATAATTGTTCTCCTCCTTCTTGTGAATTCTTGTTGGACGACGAAGACATCCTAAGGTCCATTCCCATCCCCATCATCCCCATAGCCGAAGGTGATAATCCCAGCGGGGGGATATTATTAGCTGCAGCGGCAGCGGCTGCTGCCGCCGCTGCAGCTGCAATTTGATGAGACAAGAAAGACGATGGGTCATTAACATTATTATTTAAATTACTTAGAATATTATGGACGGAGACTCCTGTACTTGGAGACGAGGATAATTCCTTCACTTTGGATCTGTGCCATGATTTACTGGAATCTGAAAAAAAGGATCATAAATAAATGTTTAAAATAAAATAACACACACCCATTATAACACTTCATCACTTGGAACAAGACTGATTAGGCTTCAAAAGAGATGTAATTTAACTTTAATTACACTCTTTGTTTCTGCTTATGACCTCATTCCTTGTTATATTTATTTAAATGATGTAAAACAGAAAATAGAGAGAGCAGAAACTCACCATTTTGAACTTCACTAAGGTCAAGAGGTCCATCGGGTCCTGGACCAGAAGAATTATTCCTATTCCTACTGAGGTTATTATTATACACGGAGTTGTCATCATCATCATCTTCTTCTTCATCTTCATCAACATCTCTGTCAGAATCATCACCATCCATTCCTATATTATTATCCATATCCATTCTCATGTCAAGTCCTCTCCCATTTACTTTCTCTTCTGGGAGAGAATCGCTTGGACTTTGAGGGATCTCATCTTCCCCCTGATCTTCATCTTCTTCATCATCTTGATCTTGGTCATCGTTATTGTTACTCCTAAGATGCTTTCTACTTTGTTGTTGTTGCTGCGCACGACGGCTTTTCTTATTGAGCTTTTGCATATTTCTTAATTTTATTGCAAGCGTTTCGGGATTTTCTTCCTCATCTGAGCCAGCATATTCTAGGATATTTCTGGGCTTGAAATTTTTTCTTTTGTTTTTACGAGACGAGGAAGATATGGAGGAATTACTTCCTTTGTTGTTGTTATTTGAGGCTGAGAGGCTTAGATCGCATCCCATGTCACTGGAATGGAAGTAAATAAGCAATGATATAATATTTTGTAGCTAAGCTAATCAAGCATAAAAATCTTCCTATAGGGGTAAAGCATATAAAGTATGCAAGTAAAGGTATAAGCCTTTAATGAAAAAACTCACCTGGCACTACAACTCGTATTGTCATCTTCGCTTAAATTTAAATTGCTTTCTGGATCCATTTCTGAGCATTCTAAAAAGGATAATGAGATCAGAACAAAAGAGACATTAGATTAGGGTGGCTTGTCTCGTGTTCTTGAAATAAGTGCATTTATGAAATTCTATAAATATCCAAAGCACGTATATTGTCAAAAGGTGCACCTGATGATGGCTGGATGTCCTGTCCAGTACTTCCAGGAGTCCTCATATAGTACATCCCTGCAATAGTTGACATTCCTTTCTCCTTTCGTCCTATCCTTACTTCAACTATCTACTTGTATAGAAACATCAATCCAATCCTGCCCTGAAGTCTGACTCAATGTCTTCTAGTAGGAAAAAAATCCTCCTTGATTTTGATTTATGATGATCATCAGCTCATTTAAATAATTTAATATTTTTCCCTTTCATTCAGTACAAAATTCCAGGTGTCGATTTCTCTCTATTTAAAAGATTTTTAAGCACTGTACTGAGCTATTTCTCACTACTTGATTCTGATTTGATTAAAATTAAATCAATCCTCTTTACTTCAAGCTTATTTCTGGGCTAAAAGGGGTTGACTATTGAGTATCGAATGTGACCAAGCCACGGTGGCTTTGACTTCTTCACGGCTCACTTGATTCTGAAAGGAGAAAAAACAAAAAATTATTAAAATGAGGATCAATAGATTGATTTCATTTATCAATGCATTATATTCATCAATACTTTTAAACATTTATTATTTAAAACATTTATGCTAATAGCTTCACAAGTCACACGATGAGGAATATATGAAGTCATGAATCAGATATGAAAGTTGAGATGCATTTATTTCAAAAAGACTTTTAATAGAATTAGTCTAATGGAATCCATTAATCAATCAATAGTGTCTCATGTCTCATTTATTATTTTTTACAATTTTTTTTAATGTGGAAAGCCTCAAGCAATAAAAAGAAATAGTCAAAAATAGAGATCGCATAATATAATGTTAATTCTTTGTCGTAAAATAATACACACGATGGTACAAATATAGTATGCAAATTATATGTCGTGTATTTTTTTCGTTATTTTTTCAATGAGTATGAATATAGATTAGTTTAGAATTCAAAATTTAAATAATATTTTACTGGTAAAATATAAAGCTTCAGATTTACATTTGCATATAATATGACATGAAACAAGGTGAGTCTTTTTTGTGTAAAAAGAGCCGTATGCTTTTTTGAAATAATATAATGATGATAATAATGTTAATAAGGCTGTCGCTAGCCGGTCGGTCGCAATGCATTTTTTTATTCAGTGTGGATTTGGATTGAGCAGCCGTTTTAAATTGTAAACTTGGTTGAGTAACTCACTGAGAGAGTGCAATAAAATTAATAAAAATAATGGAAATTGTGTACAAGTAATAATAATGGAGTGATATGCATTTCATATTATTATTTTATTTTATATTTTATTTATTATTATTATGAATGATATTTTTCCTTTATTGGGAAGTTAGATATATGGAGATTTGAGAATAATTTCAAAGGAAAGAAGCGGCGCCTGTGGATCCCTATTGCTTTTGTTGTTCATCCGACTCTCTGGTTTCCATGTAACATCATAAATCATCCATCATCAGCTGAAAATTATGCAAATTCCCTTCCTAAAAATTCAAAAATGAATCTTTTCACTAGAGAGTGGAGCACACACACACCGGCTTCAACAGCTTCACCCCATTTTACTCGTATTCATCTGTTTTTTATTTTTATTATTATATTTAATGCGAGTTCGTTATGCAGTTTCACTAAATTCTATACATAGACATGGCTTCGCTTCGTAGGTAAAGTAAAAGTAAATGTCATAAAGTAAGTAAAAAGGGTTGGATTGGATTGTTAGATGAGTTAGATCCTAGAAGAAAGAATCTTTATGGGTAATCTGGCATTAAAATACTGTAAAAAATATATATAAAACATCCGTGGGTTACATGCTAGCAGCTTTTGTATTTCTATTCTTACAT
>JAQFZZ010001788.1:0-10141 GCA_034696405.1 Isotoma caerulea | reverse complement strand
AATACTCACGAATCACGATACAATTGCAAAATTGAAAGCAGTGAAAGGATCAGCTCCTAGTTTTACATGGTATGATCGTATGAATGATCAATTTTATTTGTATATATTTTTTTGTTGATTTTGATTATGGAATTGGGTTTAGTCGACTTGTAAAACTTTAGAAGGTGGTTTGTGTTGCATTGACTACAATCATTTATCAAGACCAATGCACTGAGTAGGAAGAAAATAATATTGAAATTTGAGCAAAAATTAATACTATCAATTTTCTCCTGAGCAAAATCATTTTATTTGGTCGTTAAATCTTACCCAGATACTTTGGCTAATCGACAAAATTTTTTTTTTAAGTTGGATTTTAGGCGAGGCTGTATTGTAAAATTCTAGGTAAGATCAGACTATGCTGCAATATGTTTCAAACTAGAAGACCCAGTGAAACTTTAAAAATTCACAGTCTTCCAACAACTGAAATGAAAAGGTACTCATTCAGTGAGTAATTTTTATTGTAAACAAATGTTGGAATGGAACAGATTTCACATGAAATTTGAGACCAAATGTGGCGAACAATCGTATTTGAGACACAAATCTCATACATTTTCTAATACAATTTCTAATACAAGGTCTCTTATAACTTCTGAAATCTGAAACTCACAATCAGCTTTCCAAAAAAAATTATCATACCAAGACTTAAAAATGTGCACAAACTTATGTCCTACTGCACTTGCATAGGCATGGGTTAAAAATAATTTTGTTTTATAGTTTTTCCGAAGTTCTCGTCAAGGCAAGCTTTATCGTAGTAACAGAGAACATTGATATAAAAAGTTAACTTTTTATATCAATTTAGTAACAACTTTGATTTGAATATATTTGAATGCTATACATGTGTAAAAATCATAGAATTCTGATTCTGAAAACAAGTCATATTTAGATTTTATTATACCTAAATTCAATTCAAATGGGTTATGAATGGGTAAAATTGATTGCTGGCTACCCCTACAATGAACTCATCCCTATTTATTAGGAGCAAAAAATTACATTTTTATGCTATTGTACATTTTATGTCATGTAGATTTCAGTACTTTCTCTTCCCTACATGATAGCCATAGCATCAAGGTATTTCGAACGATAGCTACATCGTTCGAAAGACCTTGCCATAGCATGTAACTGCAAGTAACCTGCACGGCTACAATAGAGGGATATAACTTAATGACGTGTGGTTCAGTTAGCTTTATGAAAAACAAGGGGGAACTATTTCAGTATTACCTGAATTGATAAATTAGTGTAACCTTAATAAAACTGGACGGAAAAACCGTCTCATCTTAGGTGAAGCTGAAGGTGCGATGAAAAGTAAAAAATAAATTTTTTGATTTTAATACCTACTTTTGCATCACCGCAGGTATTTTAGAAATTTTTAAATTCACAACTTACTTTAACAATTTACATTTTGAATGACAAAGCGACTGTACTTTTAGTATAATCTCACACACTACAAGAATTAAGGCTTCAAAAACTGCATATGTACATTTAATAATTTAAATTTAACATCCTTTAAAAAGTTAAATACGTTTATACTAAATTTTTTATATTTACATCATGAAGTACAAATTTAACTATACCGTTATATGCCCCATAATTTTTATATTCACATCAAAACCAACAAATTTAACTTTTATGTTTTATGCCTTTTAGCATATTAACAAGCTAATATGAAATTCGGTGTTATAAAAAGTATTTCTTTGAAAATTAAAGATATCTAACTATTTTAAATTTCGCCCACAACTTATGCTGTTAAATTTGTACTTTTCATTATAATAAATTTTGCCTAATTTATTACAAAAGTAGGTAAATTTAAAAATTTCTAAAATACCTGCGGTGATGCAAAAGTAGGTATTAAAATCCCAAAATTTATTTTTTACTTTTCATCGCACCTTCAGCTTCACCTAAGATGAGACGGTTTTTCCGTCCAGTTTTATTTTTTACTTTTTAACAAAATGTTTTATTTCAATACATTTATGTTTTACTGTAACATTTTACACAGTAAAATTACGTCTTTAATTGAAAGACTATAGCAATCCAGCTTGAAACTAAATGATTTTAAAAGATATTTTACTTATTTTAAAGTTAACATTGCGTTAACTACCTGAGTTAATATGCTCTGTACATTGAATTAATTAGTAATTTTTACCTCATTCTGGTCCCTTTATTTCCATATAACTTTACCCACGCCCAACCAATTTCAATTTAAAATAGTGCATTTGAAAGCCATTTAAATTTTACGTAAAATGATACTATGCTGAGTACCGTACGTACATTTTTAGCTATGCTACAAGTCCAAAATCGACAAAAAAAACAGTTTTTCTGCAATATGTTTATGAATTATTGAAGTATTTGTACCGGCGACCAAATTTTTGAATTCAGCTTAAAATTTACCACAAATCAAATCGGTTAAAGTTCAAAAGTTATGGGCAAGTTTCACTTTTTTGGATGCGAGTGACTGCATACTAAGGCTTCGCCATTAGCATCATTTAATTTTTTAAATGTCACTATTTTTTGCTTCACCTAAGAAAAATTAACATTATTGTCAATTAATTAATATGTATACATACATATATATTATAGTATAGCTAATAATTGATCATTTCTACTAACATCAGGTTTTCATAAAAGTGGCTATTAATATTAGGATCGCTTTTGTTAATAATAGTTGCTTAAAAAAAGTTCTGAACTTAAGCATTTTCATTACTTTTTAATAGCATACTAGCTGTAATAAAAATAATCAAACCATGCAATAACAAGTTTTAGATTCATCCTCTTCCAGTCTATTTGATGGGTAATCAAAACGAAATTATTTCATTTCGTATTGACTACTATAGAAATACTACTACTATCTTAATAATAGAATTACTTATTTTAATTTTTTAAATAAATATAGATTTACCACATGATTCCACTATATCGAAATGTTTTCAAGTTTTCAATTGATGATTTAGAAATTTTGTAATAAAACGTTGATCTGTCATTTTATGTTTGTGCCATTCAGTATTGTTTTACAACGTATTCGTAATTTCGGTTGAAGTACTTAATCGGCATTTTTAGGAATTTTTACGGCTAAATTTCATCCCTGTGCTCATCAATTGGTATAAATTTACTCGAAGCTATGAGGTTCAGTTCGTTTACGTTGTATATTGAAGTATTAAAAAAAGAAAAAACAATTACTTCTGTGATGTAATGGCTGGAAATTGGTAATGGAAATTGCAATGTGTTATAAAGAAAAAACACACTAAACATAACATAATGCTCCGTAATATATTGAAGGCAACAGATATGCCTATATTTATGTTTTTGAACCGGTAACTAGAAATATTTTTTCTAAATAATCTAAAGGTTTAATTATCAGGGCTTTGTATGCTATTTTCTCTTACAGTAACACGTTCGTCTGCAGTTGCGGTTTCAAGTATGTTTGATTTAAGTTTGTTAAAAACTAACGCTTAGTGCTTGTAATAAAACCTTAAGTGAAAGTTAACTTTCACCATGTTAGTTTATTGCAGTTTTTATGTTCGTATACACTTCTATCATTTTCAGTTTTTTGTATGCAATATACTCATTCTGTACTGTTTATATTCTCTATTTCATTTTAGAATCGAAACATAATTTTCATAAGCATAGACTTGAGAAAATTATCAGATTGATCATGCACCCATTAGGCTAAAAGTCATATTGAAATGCCAACACACCATGACCCACGGCTATATTTCGGTAAATAATATTGAAATTGAAGTGGAATCTTGCGTGACAACAAGTTATAATATTATCTGTATACAAAGGCAGCCAGTTTCATGGTATAAGGACCTTCAAAGACCAAAGTGGTGACTATGTATTTGACGGATAATGAGAGGCACGGGGCTCAGGGCGGGTTAGGAGGACGTTGGGGGCGGGTTCATAACATGTTATAATATTTAGAAATAGTTTGAAGTTCAATGCAAATCTAGCATAATATAATATAAATAACGTAACAGTGGAATAAGTGGTTAAGCCGGTTAGATTTTAGTCTGTAATTTCTTTCTCAGTATGTTTAATGTTCATTTATTGTGTTGTGTATAGGTATTAAGTTTAGTTAGATATATGATATTATCTTGGTTAACTTAACTGGTACCACTGATGGTGTTGGTTGGTGGTGGTTGTTGAATTTCAGATGCAGCCAAACTACTAATGAAATGGATAAATGCTTTTCTCTGTTCGGTTAGGCAATATTATACTATTACCCATAATATTATACAATCTGCTGTACCACATGGTTGGTGGTGTTAGTGGTTTCTGCTCTGGAGTCTGTTCTGGTTCTTATTCCTCTATTTTATTTTATAATACAAAGTTAAGTATCTGGATAGATGACTACTGCTGGAAATAAATAGAAGGTTGTTGCATGTAGAATGTTCGACAATACAATGATATTCATCTTTTCCAATGTGTATTAAAACTAAAACAAGCCCAAGCCATATATATAATCCTATTTTATTTCTGATATTCCATGGTCTTGACGGAATGAATATGAAACACTTGCTCAAGTGTATACTACTTTCTATTGAAATATAAAATATTGTAGTTAGAAGTGGAGCATTTAGCACGTAAGATTGTAATTCCACAGGCTATTTTATTGTATGTCTGTATCAGTTATTTATTATTTTTATATACTGCAAAACTAGTAACAAAGGACATAAAAGTAATTTCACACAACCCTATGGAACTAGGAGTTGCGATAGACTATAGACAATAGACGAAACGAGTCTGTCGTGTTACTAGCAGCAATAAGTAGCTCTGCTGGGTTTTCTCTTTTCACTGATCAGAACAGAGATAAGTGCTACATGAAGCTTACACCTGACCTAAGGTTGGCCCCTTTTAAGTCTACATTTTACCTTGAATTGAAACTAAAGCTTGCCTTTCATCCAATAAACCGTCGTCTTAGCTTAACTGTAAGAATAATAGTCTTCTCGATTTTTGTTTAAGTAACAACGATTACCTATTACTGAAGTAATTGCGTGCAAGGACCTTTTGCATAGTTCACAATCCCTTTTACTGGACCTGCAGATGCAGAGAGCCTGCCTAGCTTGCATGCATAGGGTGAGGTGGTTTAGACTTTAGAGAATTGATTTACTATATATGATACAAAATATTGGTTTTCTTTCCTATTTATTCTCCTACTATACTCCTACCATAAAAATCTTCGATTTCGTTCTCGTATTTCAACCTTAAACGAAAAATGATTTTATTTTTTCATCTTGGTACGGGGTTAAAGTTAAAATCTAAAAGCTTTAGTGGTTGCATATAAATAGGTTTATGTGAATATGTGATAGTAATGAAATGACATGGTCTTCAAGGATAGATGACTTCAAAACAGATTATTGTTTATTCTTTGTATTGTAATAGTAGCAATGTGTAAGTGAGTCAGTTGTTGAGATTTGATTAGAGTTTGATTATGATTTCAAGGAAACATTGAATATGGATGGAAGATTTATTATCAGAATGACAGTTTTGTACACTCCAAATTTTATCTTTTCACTATTCTTTGTATAGTTAGTAAGAAGCTTCTGATGGCAAAGAAAAGCATCACTTCGGGCAAGTCATTTTTATTTTAATGCTTATCTTTAAGTTGCTACTTACATTGCTCCAAAGAACAAAAAGTACATTTGATAGATTTTGATAAAGATTTCAGAGTTTGTTTCTATCTGCGTTTTGGAAGGATTGATTTAATGAATAATCCTTGCACAATGGAGTTGATTCATAAGCTAAGACCCTTGGTCGAAATTGTAATAGAAAGGCATTATTTAATTTTATGAGTTAAGATTGCTGAGTTCCCATTCCCATTGAATTCAGGGAGCAGGGGTCAGGTCAGGATAGACAGGATTTTCTTTGAGCATTAATAATAAATAGAGTCTCTTGTGCAAGTGGTTGTTGTCGTTATCATATTGAGAGAGTTGACAAGAAAGACGACGACGGAATAAAATGATATGGACTTCTAATGGGAGCTCAATGGCCGGGCAAAGTGCTTATCAGTTTGAGTAAGTATAAGACGATGGTGCGTTTTATAAGTTAAGAGTGGATAGACTGGGTGGTTTAGTTATTGGGTAGGGAGGGCGGCAGCCAGTTTTTCCTGCTGCACTAAGAAGAAGTACTAACTTAACTACCACATCATTATATTATAAGATTGCACATAAGCCCATTAGTATGGTTACTTTACTATTTAGTAGTGAAATGTACTCTTGTTGGTTGGCAAAGTACTTGGCATTATTATCATCCTCTTCTGCGATGATCCCCATGGCCTGCATGGCAGTGTGCACACAGTAAACTTTGCTCTATCGACACCACCACTGACTCTAACTTGCTCAGGCACTCTCCTCTGGTTCAAGTTGAAGTTGTTAGTCGGTTCCCCGGTGACGGCCAGGATGGTCGTGTCCTGCCAGCCTTGAATCTGTGATCTACACGCTCACTTCCTGTTCGTCTCTGGAATCTATCTTTCATCTGGAGATCTTGACAAATACATCCGGAGATTTGCATGAAAGTATCAGCCAGATCAGTCTGTGGAAGAAAAGCACTCGGATACTTACAAGAATTTACCCCTTGGATTTCTTCTGGTATCGAGTGGGGAGTGATGGCTCATCTTACCGGGCAGCATTAGAGTCGTGTCATTTGCGAAAGCATAAAACATCTAATACTGTCAGGTAATGATGTCCTCCAACTCCCGTAAACAGCATTTCTCTCAGAATATCATGGTATGGTGGAAAGAATAAAGTCAGGAGACGTGGCCTTAAAAGAAGAAGAGGATTCAAGTTTTAACTACAAACTAACGGCCTTAATAAACAAGTTCTCGTCTTAACTTTTTAAAAGAGCTTTTTATATTTTAAGCAAGCTCTACCCATCCATCCATCCATTCCAGTTTCTGTGTTAAAGGTGCAGAAATCTGTGACGAAAGAAGCTCAACCATCCCATATAATTTTATAATGCACATACCGGAAACCAGATAAATGATGAGTTTCGGATAACATTTAAAGTTTCAGATTCTGATTCAGCTTTAGTGAGGTTTCATTAAAACCTGGAAAGCTTTTTCGCTTTTGGATCTTATTGTTCCTTTTGTATTAAAAATATTATAAACTTGTCTTAAACCACAACCAATATTCTTATAATAGAACAAATAAGAGCAATTAGAGTGAATTCACTCTTGGTGGAATTCCAGTTATTTTTGGACTCCTTTACTACACATTTAGACATTGATAGTAGAAGCATTGGTTGATGGTGATACCATTGAGAATACTTGTACGGGAGTTCGTTTATTTTCGTCGTAGGCTCCGCTGATTTTCATGGTACTAAGTTTTTCTGTTTGTTGTAGTATTCATTCTTCAGTTAGTCTTCAGCTATACTGAACTCATAGTCTTCTGATTCTGATGCCAGAGTGAATCAAGAGCATGGGAAGTAGAAATATTGGTTGGTAATATTATTAGCAAGGTATAAACGTAGGCATATAAACGTATCTAATGTTATAGTATTGTGGTGCAGTTTGGGCTCAACTTAAGCATTCAGTTTAGCAAAGCGAGGAAATTGAAAAACATAAGCTGATCCAACAAAGCTTCTTCAATAAGTTTTTTCCAACTCAACCTTGTATTATTGTAACTTTTAGTTAGCAAAGCCGAGTATATTATACAAGTCCGCTTTCCTTGGGTTAAATAGAGATGAGGGAGAAGAAGCAAATGGGCCAGAGAGATAAGCTAGTTGAATCTAGTTTTGTATATTCTGACTTCGCATAGATAAACTTGATGACCTGCAAGAATCCCTGTCGACGAAAAACTTGGGACACACACGCTAGTCAAAAGATGGTTGATAAGAATCCTAAATATATTAAATTCAATTCATGACTTCCTGAGCAATATGGATCAATATGGATGAGGTCAAGGGGGCAGGAAGGCAGGGCATAAGAAAGTAAGTAACTTTGAATAAGAGAGAAGAGAGAGATGATCATTTATCTGTAACTTTGACTTTGACATATTCTTTTTTATGAACATTATTCGTATTAGTTCATTCTCAATTCTCTATTCAGTATAATCTCATCTTTACTTTTTCTCATTTACTATTCGATTTGTCTCAAATGTTTGTCGGTCGTTTCTGTGAATTATCATGAGTTCACAGGTAGGCAGGAGGATGTTTTAATGAACATCGATGTCGTTAGTTTTAAAGCTTTTTAATGTATCCCCATTTGTAAAATAAACCTTCAAGAACGAATGTTCCACCTAGCCTTATCCCTCTGGTATGTGCGTACGCGGATTAAAACTAGAGAAATACAAAGTACATAATATTGAATGATAAGATAATGTATAATAAAATGGTGGACGAAACGAAGCAGCCGGGATGTTAGGTTAAAAACAGGTGTCCATACCACTATTCCACTTCATAAATCCTACAGTTTTTTTCTGACTTTTTGAAACAAGCATCGAGGTGAATACTTAAACCAGTCGCGAGTCCGGTTTGGCTGCATTTTGTGCGACCCTTGGTAGACAGGGAGTAGAGAGGCGTTACATTATGCAGAATCTCATAATAAACTTTTTATGGACACTGGGTTCAACCACGTGGGTTCTTATACTCATTACCATCATCATCTTCTTTCTAGTTCTATTGTCATGCATTTCATCAACCTGCAGGATCTTAAAATTCCTTGTCCCAGTTCTGAGACATTTTCGCAAAAATCCTGTCTCATTGAGTTCATTTCAATAAACAGTTTTGTCCTGATTCGAGACAAAACGCTGAAAGATTAACACTTACAAAGTGAAGAAGATGCTTATAGTAGCTTGCTTATTTTTGGCAGATTCCCCCTTCCTGATTGTTTTCATATTAAACTATACCACAGTATGCTGGCTGGCTGTCTTAATGAGTCTTATCTTAATCATAGGGCTGGATAGTGACTAATAGAATGGTTAATAGTAAAGAGGCAAGAGACAAGAATCCTGAAGTCAGCCAAAATGCAGTTTTGTATGTATAAAAACTTCAAGACTGGTTCTTGCACAAGATCGAGATCAAGATGATGTTTGCAATCAGAAATCAGCTTTATTGATTTAATTTTGACTGAATGCAGCATAATATAATGTCTCTTTTTATATGTATTTTTCTGCATGAAAGATGTCTTACCTTTCCTACTTACAATCTCAAAACTCTAAAAATGTGAACGTTTGTATTATTCATCGGTGGCTGTAAATTTAATGATGTCTAATTTCTTCGGTGAAGCAGCATTTATTTATTTATTAATTAATTCGGTTTCTGTTGACGAATGCATTAAGTGATACATTTTTGTGATTTATTTTACGATCATAGCTTCAGCCTCAAATCACCATACTGTTACAATTTTAGGTACATATATATAAAAATATCATTACAGTAAAGTGTGGTATGATATATCTTAGTTGATAAATCAAGAATAAAATATTTGACGAAACATTTTACACAAGCAGCATAGTATTCTATTCATACAAAATATAAAAATAAAGTGATAATCAAGGGAGGGTGACATTCTAAAAGTTGACATCAATAAATATGGCAATGTAATCAATATAATGAAGAAGGAAGCATTTTAAGAAAGTAAGTACGTGAGCCGACAGAAAATGAATAAAATCTGTTATTTGAAGATTAATATTCTTTGAGCTGGATTTCTGGTTCATTCGATGTATGAAACGCATTTTACATTCGATAATGATAGAAGAGACAGAACTTTCAGCTCAATAAGTCTCAAGTATCCTTGACCGTTGCCTGTTGCGATAAGATAAGCCTCCTTCAACAGATATGAGATTTCATCATTATCCTCATCTGCATCTGGTATTAACGTCTGTTCTATGTTCCTAGCTTTGGTTGTATTACCAACTGTAATTGACAAATATATTATTTCACTAACTACTTATCATATTATTTGTATTATCATCTCTGCATTCTCAGTGAGATATGATAGAAGCAAATTATTTAATAGACTTATTGACTACTAACTGTATGTGTAATAAATGAAACTGAGTACTGAAACTGACTACAGAGATGCAGAGATATCATTTATTAAGTAGCGAAAGCTGCTTTATGAGATCGCTCTGTCTGTCTGTCCGTCTGTCCGTCACACCGATAACTTTCG
>JAQFZZ010001787.1:0-10146 GCA_034696405.1 Isotoma caerulea | reverse complement strand
CAAAACTGTTGTTAGTTTTTAGATTGGGTTGATTGTCAGATCAGGATGAAGTTCAAAAGCAGGCTTATTTACTATGTACATTTTAAAACACATTTTTATTAAGGATTGTCAGATTTTGGATTGTTTCCAAACATTCGATTCAAGAACTATTGGCAAAAATCACAGATACGCATAAAATCATTTGTATGTTTATTCGAAAATTTAAAAGGTTTCACAATAATATTCACATCATGAAATAATTTTAAAGCATTTCAAGCTTGAGAAACACTTCGTGTAATTAGTAAATCGTAAAATTTTAACTAAATATATTAAATTATTAGCACATACAAACACACATGATATGACTGAAATGAGATGCATTAGAAGCTTTAAGATTGAAATTACAAAGGATAATTTTTCCATACTTTTCCGTATGTAAAAAATTGTAATTTCATCACAGAATCAGATTGAAAGTTTGAAAGTTTAAGGTGTCATTGTCCATTGTAATTTTGCTACTTTTTAATTTCCCTTTCAACTGCAAGTGTCATTGCATCCCATTGCAATTGCAATCGCTTCCGATATGCATCAGCATAAAAATGCTACCCCACAAAGTAAAATTTAAGTTTCACACTTTTACCAAAAGCACAGTTTTTATCCATCTGCTAATCTTAGTTGTAAAAGTTTCTCCTCCAAGTTTTACATTTAGAAAATACTTTTAATTCACACTTTAAAAAAAGTTAACAATAACATTCAACATTGATAGTTAACAAGATGGGATATGACAAATAAAAACAAATTGAAGAAAGAAAAAACTCACTTAAAAAGATACGTTTAAAACTGAAGTAAATCTAGGTCGTAAGTCGTAACATAACAAGGCATTCAGTGCATTGAGAGTAGAATAGGGACAATGCAGCGCAACAATAAGGTTACAATTCCCCCGTTCCATTTCATTCCAGTTGTTAACTAACGTTATTGTAGTACAGAGGGTAATAGAAATGCTAATGAAATGGCCTTGCTGTTAAGGTGTAATTGCTTTATTCAAGAGAATTCTACGATTTCCCTGCGCTATAAAAATAAGTAAAATCCGTTAAAATCCCTCCCTTGCTTGGGAGACTTAGGTAGACTTACAATCATCTAGGTAGTTGGCTCAAACTACTATGGATTGTAACTTCATGTAAGAAAGTTGTGCATACCGAAGGCATTTGTCATTTCATTTGTATAAAAATGCTCTTTCGAAGATATGAACTTCTTTCTATGAGGATGAAGTAGGAGTGAGGCAGGCAGGAAGTAAAAAAGTGACATTCTTCTTCTTGTCGTGCTTTCTGCTTACATTTTTACAGTTTTTTTATTTCATACTTTTTTTACTTTATATTTTCTTGTTCTTGTTATAAGAATAAATTCTAACGAAAAAGCAAATAGCAAAAGTAATCCCTCGTGGTTATAAGGTAGTTTTAACTTTTTTGCATTTTGCTTACACTGACTAACTTTTACTGTGGAGTTATGTTCATAAATTTGGGGGGAGGATTGAGGTAAAACTTGATTGAAAAGTCCCTTTGATTTGGTAGATTGAAATCAGTACAAACTAATTATTCATTTCATTTGGTAAACAACAGGACTGATTTTAATACTTGTCTAAAATTAATTTAATTATTAATTAAATTAAATTTAGTATTGGTCTACTCGGTCTATAAGATAATAAGATTCGTAGTCTTAATTTCACCGCTTTCACCCATTAGGTCCAACTTTCACTTTCTGAATAAAACATTTTTTGTCAAAATTTAAGCTAAAGGTATTTAAGTTAAAATTAAGAGAAACGAAAACCAATGATTTTGTATCTTTAAAATTAAAATGAAGCACAGTTAGTGCTAGCCGGTCCTTTCACACCAGTGTAATTTACAAAAACACATATGCATATATCCGTGTGCCATTTTTTTGAATTGGCAAATGGCAAATTGGTACATATCCGTACTGCAGTGTTTTGAGAAGTGTGTACTAAAAATAGGTATCTTACTACTTACATATGCAAACAAGTATATAAATATACAATCTTGTGATAGAATGAGAAGTGTCAAGTCAACCACTATCAACCACCGCTATATGATTACAGGAGAGAGAGAGAGAGAGAGTGAGAGAATTCACGTAATAAAGGAAAACTGGTGAGTGCGAATGCAGAATTTCAGAATGACTTTTTCTCCATAAATTTTTCTTAATACATCTGACAGTGTCGTGAGTGTCGTCAGTTCAGTCGCACACATAAGTAAAGAATAACATAACATTGGCATGAGAGCATGCATGTATGCAAAAGAAGGATATTCCTATAGTAGTAGTAAAGCACACTCTCTTTTTCGTATCTTCAGAATAAGGTTTAGCCTGGTACAAGTAGTAATTGTGCAGTAGATGTTATACCCATTCGTATTCTTATTTACAACTGGTGGCAAGTACTACTAGGATGAAATTTTTCCTGTGTTGTGTCGCACACGGGATTTCTCGGTGTTAACGGTAGTTTGCAGAATCCAACAATCCGAGAGAGTTAGTGATCTGAAATACGAGAAAGTAGTAAGTAGGAGTAAAGTGAGTAGGAGCCAGGCCATTGGTATTAGGGTAGTAGAAGAAGTGAGGAAGTCTCATAGCAGTCTCAATTCTCTCAAAGTCTCAGAGTAGGTTTGCTTTTGCATTTCACAAATTTCTCACACAAATCTTCCAAAAGATTGTCTACTATGTTGGTAGGTTGCTGATCGCGTCGTGGTGGATTCGTTAAATACTTTTACTTTGCAACTTTTCAAAGTAATTTGTTACTATTTGTTCGTCTGTGACTTTGAGACAGAAAGAATAAAGAGATGAAAACAGAACGAACAGGATACTGGATCCATAATAATAAGATATCATGAGGGACTATCAACTTAAGAGAGAGCTAAAAAGTTAAATATTGTACTTTATATATTCTCTAGACTCTGGGCTTGTGTACAACTACAAGTTTGACTTTAGCATTAGCTAAACAACATAGGTAATGTAATAAAATACAAGTGTACTATACTAGTAGAGACTCGAGACAGTTTTTGCTCTTTTAGAAATCCCATTCACATCTCAGTCAGTAGGAACAAGTAGTAAGTTAGTAACCAGTACGACATAGCATTTCACAAAGATTAGGTATAAGAGCTTTTTCCTCATCCGAGATTCGAGACCGAGAGACGATACAATATATTTAACTACACAACGATACGAATAGCATCTTTACTTTTATAGAATACACACGAATACCACGGTCATTGAACTGAACTTCATCTTGGACTTGGATTTAATTGTTATTAACCATCGGACGTTAATAAGTGATAAGGTTTAGGTGGACGAAATTATATTATTGAGAATGGAAAACATTAGAACTTACTGACAGGCCACGAGTTTGTCCAGGCTAGTCTAGTAAAATTAATATGGTATAAAAAGCTATTTTTTATGCTTTTAATTTTATGCTGTCCTTCAAAAATGAAGACTATTATGAAGTTTAATTTGGTTAGATAATTAGATAGAGGTTCAATTATTTGGGGGTGATAAGATAACATTCAAAATCTAAAAAGACATTCCTCAATGTTTTTATACTCTACCTCATACCTGACCTCAAGACCTTGGGCTAAGCAGTCTTAAATCAGGTCTCTGTGAGTGATGAAGTAGTACGTGCGATTTTATTTTTCTCTAACTCTAAATATGACTTGGCTATTCTAAAAGATTTTGGCCATTTTCAAAGTGAGACGGTTTGAAAATTCTTCACCATAATGGGATATGAGTGCCATTTCTATTGTACTCAGAGTATGATAAAGGATAAATTTATCAAGGATCGAATTGGAGTACTTCCTATATAGCAGAATTTTACTAACACTAACAGTTGACAAAGAAAATTTGTGATTTTGACCAAGTGCGAAGTGAGTGTTGGGTCTATCTGTCAAGTTACATGAGAGCAATATCCATTCCCATTGAATTTGAATTCAAGTATTCTTCAAAAGTTTTCTGATACAACTTGATAGCTCTTTGGAAACTGGAAACCAGATTTGGCTTTGTTAGGTTCGTAATTTACTTTAGAATTTTAGAACTACATCAGCATTATTATTATTATTCTAGTTTACAAAAGGATACAGAAGGTTATCTATCTATCTTTATCTTATTCTTTAGAGCATGCATCTATTGTGCATTCTTATTCACAATTTCAGAATAGTTTATTTGGACATTTTTTTGCATATCCGTTGATAACATTCACTGACAAGGTCTTATGAATTTAGCTAATTTATGAACATTTCAGTAAGTTTGTTAGGTATTCTAAGCAGTCTCTATTGTTTCGATTAAATTGTCTAGTTTCATTATCACGATATTTTTAAAGATTTAAAAATAATTCCAGTCCATTTTCAATATGTGAAACTTAACTCTATAAATTAAAAATTATGATAAAAACAATTTAATTTGCATGTTAGGAAAGTATTTTTCTTAAACTACAAGTTGAGGAGGATTATTAAAGCTGAACTGATTTCAAAAAGATTCTTTCTCTAAATACAATGAGAATTTAATGACGATAAAATGTTCTTTTATATGTTGTGGTAATTTGATGTGCTAACCGATTTAGAGAGGGAGAAAGACAATGTTAATACAAAGAAGGGAAATTAGTAGGTCAACGACATAAAAAGAAAGAAAAATTCGCATGAAAAAATATGCTGATTATAGCACATTACTTGCTAACCGATTATCTCTTCAAGTAAATTTAATGTGCTATTGTTCTTTTACGATGAAGAAGGCAAAGCGAAACCCCTCTTTTATGACAGCTTATCGATTTTTCTTACCTACGTGCTTTAAAAGAGTGATGTGATAAGATAAGCCACTAGAGTCTATGGTCTTTAGTCTTCTGTCATGCTACCAACTACCAGCAATAATAATAAGTACTGACGTGACACACATGATACTCTTTTACCCACTTCGATACTTGATACCCGACCGATGTTACTACTCCTTAACTTGACTACTAGAATTGTACTTGGCTTTCCTATACAATATCTTTCTCTTGTCTCATCAGTCTCAAAAAGACTTCTTGATGTCTATGATCTTTTTGTCTCATCTTACATTACTTACAGTGCAGTGGAGTCAAGCTTTTATATGTCTCTCTGGTTTAGCGATATTATTATTATTGGAAAATTGGAAATGTAATGAAGATTGAAAGGATAGTTTTTAGCTTTGTCTTCATCATCCTTAAATACAATAAAGTTATTGGATTTCATTCTTTCTTATTATAATACAACGGTACATAATAGTCTTTATCTGTTGAAGATGTGATATTATTTTTGGTACATATGTGACTTGACTTCTTGACTCAAAAGAATTATTGATACTGTTGTAAAGTAAACTAGAATGTTTTCTGTACTGTTCATGTCATGTGTCTATCTGTCTGGTAAGGGTTTTAACTGCTGATGGTGATGTGATGTCTTCTTCCGGTGTGTGTGTACTGTGTACTTTAATGCTTTATGGCTTTGAGTTTCTTTATTTTATTCTTATTATTATTATGTAGTATTATTTTTCACGTTATGTTCTAATCCATTTATTCAGTTAACTTTTAGTTTTAGGAATTTCTCTATTAGAATAATATTAATAGTGGAGTAATATCTGGTTCACTCAAGCAAGACGTGAACCTGGCAGTGGCAGTGGCATGCTTAAACGAATTTTCCGTTTCGTCTGTCTTTGAATCTCACTTGGTTTCGTAGTAAGGAAGCAAAGTTGTCTGGGATGTCTTTTCACTGTATGCTTGTTGGGCAATGCAATGCAATGCAATCTTGAATCTATGGGAAGGAAGATGAGAGTTTGAGGAAGAGTGTTAGTCTCTAGTCAGTCTGGCTTATCTGAGTGTGTCTATCTATCTTTTCAGATCTATTGTTTCATTCATACGTGCATGAAAATTTTCCTGGAGGAGGAAGAGCCAGGTCGTAAAATAAGAGTGGAATTGGAATGGATCTTTCTTTCTATATGATGTGCATGCATGTGTCTTTATACTTTAGCAAGTGGTGTAAGCAAGGAGAAAAGATCCAGTCGGTACCGGGCTTCCTGATTTAATCGCCTTGTTCCTCTCTACTCTCTATCTAGGTAGGATTTTGCATAAATATGGTCATTTACTGTTGTATTGTGGTGAAAGCCACGCCATATTCATAAAAAATTGGGTGGATTAGTGGATTAAAAACATAAATGTTGATTATGTAAAGGATTTGCGGAATTTTCGTTCGTAGCTACATTTTATGATGCTATTAATGAAATACCATTTCACTGATTATCAATTTTGATTATGGTTGGACGAGAATAGGGTTAGGGGTAATGTTTACACTAGTTTTTAAGGTAATGTTTTAAATTAAATTGAGTGAAGGGATTTGTATAAATATTTAAATTCAATAAATTGTAGGCTTGTATTAATTTTATTATAAATCAAAATAAGATATATCTTCAATATTAAACATGTGAATGTGGTAGAAAGTTAGAAAAATTTGATTGGAGAAAGCGTGTCAACTGCGACTTTCTTTTTAGACAGTTAAAATGTCTCAATGTCTCATGGGATGTAAGAATTTGAACTAGTTACGTTTTAAATAGATTAAAAATATTCTGTGCTTTTTCTTTTATGCAATTTAATTAAAGCCTCAAAATTAAAACGAGATTAATATCTTGTTACGCTTTCTCTTTATCTTTCCCAAATTTTAGTTGATATATTCCTTTCTTACTGTCTTACTAGACCACAAACAGTTACCAAGTTAACTTTCTGCGTTGTTCTTACATTTCGCTTTGCCAGAAATTATAATTTTCTCGTAATGTAATACACTTAAAAAATTACCAAGTTAAAGGGATATGAAAGAATTATATAGTTTATTGAGTAGGTAAAGGCGATTAAATAAAAATATAACGGTATGGAATTCCGTGCTTTTGTTTTGTATGGGATTTTGTGAGTAAAGCTGAAGATAAAGTAAAGAAGTCCCTTTCACTTAGTGTTGTTAATAGAAGAAATGGTAGTCAGTAGTTGAAGAAGGTCCTAATAAAAAGACTAAACTTGAGATGAGACTTTCTACTGGTACTCTACCAGAAATACTATGACTTTACTATAAAGAAGTGAGACTACCAACTCGGCCACTTTTTGGTTACATTCAACTGTACAACATAACATAACATAAGAGAGAAGAGATAATATACGAGGGCACATCAGGATCATTCTTATTCTCTTTGAGTAAACGTGTCACAAGAGAATACTGAAACTTTTGTGGCTCATTTTACGGACGAGTGCTTAACATCGGGTTGAGGAATAGAATAACCTCTGACTCCAAAAACTATACAATCTTTTGGCTACCCATAAGATATGCCATGTGCCTCTTCTGTTTTACGTACATTGTTTCGTTCCTATCGTAGGTTTTAAGTACATTAGTACAGTAGTAATACAACATGAGGATATCGAGGGCGACAACGGTAGCTAAGCAAAATTATACTCAAGTCAGTTAGTAGTAGCAAAAGTCACAGATGTAATAATGAAATGTCCTGACTTGACTTGGCATGAACCTTTATTACTTGGTACGACCAACTACGACCGACTCAGTATTCTTTGTACCAAAGGAGGCAAAGTCATCAGGACTTTTCTCCAGTTTAAGAGTCTAAAAAGCTCATAATCTGATCAAATGGGTTGGAGAGTACTAATTGAATGGAAATTAAATGAAATGAGTAAGTCGTCTTAGGAGACTTGATGATGATGGTGGTGGCTGATGCTCATACAGATGGTAATGATCGGCTCCTTGTGCATACTATTATTATTATTAGTACAAGCTTCAAAAGGTAATAGTCATATTATTATTATTATTCTAGCTTAAATCTGGGAAATCGTAAGAATATGACTTTTGTGTAGGTAGGGTTTAGACCAGAGTTGGAAAATGTTGAGGGTCGAGTCATGAGCTTTTTGATGAAATTTAGAAAAGCAAGCAAGTACTTAACTTTCCTTCATATATTAAAAAGCATTAATGATGATGATGATGATAATGCACCTTGGGACTTAGGGAGTTGGGTTCATTTCATAATAATTAAATAGAACTCATAATAGAAGGAACGTATGCATATATGAAGCCTCACGCTTAATACTTAAGTGTATGCAAGTTGACAAATGAGATTCAACCTTTGATAACATTAATTATCTTAAACTTACTGGAACTACTGAAGGACTGACTTTCTTTTAAGGAGTTCGTATTTCTCATAAGGAGAACTGGAAGTTAGTATGCATGAGCGGAGAGGCACCTGCCTTCCTAGACTGTACAAGAATTAAATTAAAAGTAGACTTTTCTTCAAAGTTTAAAAGTATTCGAAGAAGAAAGAATGCTGCCATGTTCATGAAATGTACTCAGCGATTGTTAGGTAGAGGTAGAAGGTGGTCATTGATCATTGATTCCGGTCCGTCCTTTCATACTATGTTACGCTGCGATGCTATAAAGAATTAAAGTAAATTGCAGAATGTACTCCTTATGGACGTATTGGCAGACATGGACACATGGAAATGAAAAATGAGGGATTAACTGTAAGTAAGATTGGGTTCGTCTGACCTATTTTGTGATTTTTATTTTTCGGATTTTTGAAAGACCGACTGGTTCAACTGTGTACTTTAGGAAAAGTCGGTCAGGTTGAAGTTGAATGGTGGATAGGGATTTGAGATTGAGATTGTTTTGGCAAAATGTTCCAGAATTTTGACAAGTCTGGCCAGGGGATTTGAGTTAAAACCTTTTGTTTATTTTGATTTTTTTCTTTTTGCTTTTTTTCTACAATGTAGGGTTGTGTTTTTATGTAATATTTTGTTACGCTTTGACTAATATGGCTAACCCTTCGTACTTTTACAAAATGCTTGACTTAGAAAATCTTTGCGTTGTCGGTTCTCTTTTTTTGTAGAAAAATATAGACGAAAAAAGAAAACAAAGAGATTCTGGACTTTTTCGTTGAAGTCAAGTCACGAAGGATTGACAGCATAATAAAATGATGGCAAGTAGGCAAGTTGCTGAGAATGCTGAGATACTGCAATAGAATTAGAGTGAAATATTATTAGCCTGTGCTGTCATATATTTCCTATCCAAAAACTGAAATTACTACATGATGGTATTTATAGTGTATGAATGTCAAGTCGGATATTGCCAGTTGGTTAAGAATGATAAGAAAAGTTTTAGTTGTGTATGATAAAAATCTAAATAGTTTTTGTTTTGATTTGTTCTTGTGAACAGAAACAATCAAAGTGAACCGATTTTCTGATGAGGATGAGTCCGATAAGTGCGGAAATGAACGGAAATGTAAGTGGTGGAAAGGAGATGAATTCGAATACAGCGAATTCCTCATCGTCAAAAAGTATTTTGGAAGATTCTTCGGAAGATACTGACAGCGGAGGTAACTTCACAAATAGTGTAGGAACTGGATCTGACAGTCAGCCAAGTTCTGGCCGACCTCTGACCACATCAACGCCCATTGCTGACCAAAGTCATGATGAAAATGATCTTGAACAACCAACTTCGTCTACTGGGAGCAATTACGGGTTTTCTGCACCCAAGTATGGTACTTTGATACCTAATCGTCTCTTTGTGGGTGGAATTTCTCCCCAAACAACGGACACTGAGTTGTTGCATTTATTTTCACGTTATGGAGCTGTTCGAGGCACGAAGATTATTATGGATCGCGCTGGAGTCTCTAAGGGATATGGATTTGTCACATTTGAGACTGAGGAAGAAGCTAGACGCTTATACTTGGCTATGAATAACAAGGTAGAGTAAATTTCTAATTTTATGAATAAAGAATTTTGAGTTATTTGAGGTTTTGCGATACACAATGGGATTCTCAATATTGGATTGGGAATTTCTTCATTGTGGCATTTATCCAACTTTCACCTTGTACGTGTGCCATATCGTTAATTATAGTCATGATAATTAAATTCTTCATTGCAGGAAATCGGACCGATAGTTCTTCGAGATCGCCGTTTGAATATCGCCCCTGCTGTTAAAAAACAAGTGGTTCAGGTATGAAAAACATTCAAAATTTATTTTATGGACTGGTTTTCATAGGAATAAAAGATGGGAATGCTAAAAAATAAATATGAATTTTAGCCAATGCTCCGTCAAAATATTCCATACTCATCCCAAATCGACGGTATATCTC
>JAQFZZ010001786.1:0-10150 GCA_034696405.1 Isotoma caerulea | reverse complement strand
TTAGAGTTGGAATCTTGAACACTTACAACTGGTTTGTATTCACCATAAAAGCTGTCTTCAACTGTTGTATCTGTGCCAGGGAGACTGAACAAATCTGCTTCTCCTCTTATGTGGGGATTTGAGTAAGAATGGAGGAGTGACATTATGATAATAAATCCAATTTTGAATGACAAGGTTTTGTACGTTTAAGATTTTTTGTTATTTTTGATACTTTAGTTTTTTTTAATTTTTGTGAGGATGTTCCTGCGTGTTTATTTTTTCTTTTTTTTCCGTTTCCTGATTGTGTAATAGAATGTAGAATTTGATTTCCTACACCTTTTGCTAAGTGTTTTGCACCAACTTTTACAGAGCTTTTTATATTACCTCTGTTCTGAACAGCGTCTGCAACTGTTCTAACCAATGCTTCTTTTGCATGTGGTAATATATATCGTTTTGTCAAAGGTAAAGCATAATTTTTTATAAAACCTAAAATTCCCCCTATTCCCCCACCTTTTTGTCTATTCCCATGATATATTGGGATACCACTTCCAATCTGATATCTTAATGTGTGGTAATAATGATCATGATGAAAAATATGTGTATGCTTCATGGTGTACAAAGAATAACTGAAACTATTTAACAACTTCGTTATTTATATATATATATATATATAGATTCTGAAAATGTAAGTCAGTCATTCGTATAAATGCATTCGTGGCAATACTATTAAAAGACCGTGTATGCAGTGGTAGTGCAAATATTATTCTTATACAATCTATGTGGATGCAGTCATGGCTAAAATGACTCATCATATGACTTTACTATCACCGCTTATGTTTAGTCTCTATCTGTCTGCTCTTCTACCCATACAGATAATAAAATGACTTTTATTCCAAACATCGAAGAGTTTTATTATGATGTAAACGTAAATGTTAAATGTAGTATCTATCACTCTTGTTCATTTAAATAGATATTAAGAAACATATGACGGTTATGGTTGTAATATTAATATTATAATGAAAAAAGATAGATAGATCCTCGTGTTATAAGTTGGCCTTGGATATTTTCCTTTACAACTGTAATTATTGTAATTTTTACATTGCATGTATGGCTATAAAACTAAATGGCTTGAGGCGGCTGAAGTCGGCAGAGCTAGCAAAAAACCTTGCATGATATAAATTCTTTTTTAAAGAATTCAAGTTATTTTTCTTCACCTCTATCAGATTTGAAAATTCTTTCTTATGCAAATAATGCTTTGCAGTTTCATAATGTTTTTCATGAAGTTGCCGTTTTCGACCCTTGACATCAAGTTTCATGTTTGATGAGGCAGATTGATAAAGTGATTTTATGATGGTCCTTTTCGAGAATTGCGTTTTTATGATAATTTGTTTTTCACAATTAAGGTTGTAGATCATCATGGTATTGACAAAAAGAGAAAAGAGCAATGTTTATCGAATGTTTACGAATGAGCATTTTTTATTTTTCAAAATCGTTATTGCACAGAATGGTTCTTGATGTGGCGTCATTATTTTTGCTACAAGGTAAAAACTACAAACTTACTTATTTACTAAATTCATGGATTGATTTCATCATTGCGTTTTCATCTCCATTATTGACTTATTATTTCTGACTAGAAACCTTTAAAAATTAGTTTAATACTCAGGTTGTATGTTAATTTATGAAATATGTCACTAAACTGAAAAGATAAAAAAACAGCTCTCCTCAAAATAAAAATGTAAATCCTGAGAATGATTTACCTAATTTTGCTAGTAAAAGCAATATATTAATAAAAACAACGAATACTTAAATAATGTATCACGAACGAGCCATATTTCCTATTGAGTCTGTAAACTTAAAATTTACCTTTTCGAAATGAGTAAATTGATTGAGATTCTAAGATAACTGTCACCTTAACTTTTTTCTCTTGCAAAAAAATTAACTTTGCATTTGAGAACAACTTTATATACACGTCTCGCAGTAATAAGTTGTTTCTTGGAAAATTAGTGATTTGTAAAGTTTTGTTTAGTCCTTTCACTCAGTACCCCAGAAAATTGATTTTGTCTTTAAAAAGACGCTGAAATATACATAAAAGAATGCATAGCGCAGAGGAAATTGATTAGATTAAGGATTGTGCACACTCGTTGTTAATTAGGCAAAAACATAATGAACGAACGAGGGTTATCATCACGATTCATGAGAAATGCTTAAGTTGTTAATCTGCAGAATCTGATGAGTCGGATGAGACATGCCACTCGATACCATCTTTCCTTTTGTAAGGTATGGGCCGCTTTCTCGCACTGCGTCAATGAAATCATCGGATTATCAATCAATTAGTTCAACCAATTAGTATTTTTGTTATTTATGAAAACTAAAGCGGAAAATTAGTAAATTAAACTTAACATAGATTTAATAAAGATTAGAGCAGCTAGAGCATACGAATTAAAGATAAAAAACAAAATTGTTTTGCAGTAAAAATGGGTTTAAATTTAACAACCATATACAGGGCTACACGTGTTAAATTAACATAAAGCAAATAACTGCAAAACAATAAAACGAGAGGGTCATATTCTTAGGAAAGGAGATTGCAGTGCATTTATTCGCAAGTATTACATTTCACTATTGCAGCTTCTAAAGTATCGTGTTTAGAATCATTATGCATAGGTTACTACTAGGTATTCACGAAGTTTACATTCTAAAGTGACAGGATACAGAGACTAATTTATTTATATAAATCAAATAAGCATAAATTTAAAAAAATAACTGATTAAAATGCAATGGTTGGATGAAAATCAATCGGATGCAGGACAGCGACAAACTTAAACCAGCAAAATTAAATAGAACAGCCATTTTACAAACTGAAAATAGCATTTCAATCCGTGGATCTGAAAATTAAACAAAAAAATTAAATAAAAGTTTATGCTAATTTTTGCAATGAAGGTAAAAGTAACCTTGTAATACGTCGTCTCTCCATAAAAGAAGGAGAACCTCGTCTTCGAGGAATGGAAGGTGATCTAGACCTATCCGATTTAAGCGATCTGGAACTATCGCTGCGACTTCTTGATCTCGACTTTGATGAAGAATGTAGCGAAGACCTTGAATGACTAGAATGGCTTACAGATGATGATCGTGAACGGCTTCTGGACCTCGAGTTGGAACGGGAATGATTGGAATGATTAGGTGAACGAGATCGAGATAACCTAGACTTATCAGAAGACTTTGACCTTGATCTCGACCTGGATGATGTAGACCTTCGGCTTACGCTGGTTGAAATGGAACGGGAATGTGATCGTGATCGGGAGTGTGAATTCGACGGGGATTTTGAAAATGATATGGAACGTCTCGTAGATCGTGAACGAGACCGTCTAGTATATGAGTATTGAGAATCTGAACTACTGGAACGAGACCTAGACCTATCGTTGTGATGATGACTACAATGATTTCCATTCGTCTCAATTGGACTTCTGGATTGTGACTTATTGTTGTTGTTATTATTAGATTTTGACACACTTGCAAGTAAAGGCAAACATGTCCTTGTAAGCACTTCTACAGGCGATTGACTCGAACTCTTTTCTGATTTAGAGGGTAACGAAGGATAGAATTGGTGATGACCAGAAAAATCAACGACGGACAATGAGTATTTTGCATTTATTGCTTCGTCATCTTCAGATGAGCCCTGACTAGCATGAGGAGATGAATGAATTGAGATCTGTGATGGTGTAGGTGAAGGTGATTTACTACTTGCTATGGATAACCTACAAGGGGATTTGGAAGGTCGAGGAGATTCTTTGGTGTTTTCGTGCGTTTCTTTCTCATCATTGCCATTTGTACACTTCAGCGCACTGTTGATATTCAATATGAATCATCTTTATTAGCTAAATACAAGTTTGGTGTAATTTAAATCATAAAATGATCAAAATTACTCTCACCTGGCTTTTTCACGAGCCTTCGAGTGGGTATGATTCCCTCGCCTAGTGGGTAATCACAAAAAATCAAATGCATTTTATTAGTACCGTATGAAAATTACCAATGTTAACATAAGTTTACGGGTGATAGACAAAGTATAAAGTTTTTAGGACATCTCGACTCCAACATGAGATGCGATGCTATTTGCAATATTTTAATATTACTGTTGGAAAGTTTTAGACTGTATTATACAGAAAAATGACCCTATCTATTAGAAGGATAAGATATACTGTATAATAAGAATTCATTTGGAGTTTGTGGAACATTTTTTAAAGTATTAAAAACTTTCAAATATCAGTATGTACTCGAAATTAAGACGCACACATATGTTTCTAATCTTAAGACTGACTCTACCCTACCTAAACTTTCTACTCGTAAAAAATAAAGTACTAGCAGATCACTATCTACTAGATCGAGTGTTAAGACCTTTCTCTGCAAAACTACCTACTTCCTAAAGAATGTTTTAAATCATTTTAAGAACACTATTTTGTAAGAAAATTTTGCATATAGGTTTTGTGCTAGAGAAATGGGAATCGAAGATACGTGCATAAGAAAAGACTGAGACTGTTGGCTGAAATCTTTCAATGCTGTGCGTCTTAAATGCAAGTATATGCGAAATTGTTTTAAAACTTTTCTAAAAGATAATGAAATCGCAAATTGAATTGAAAGTGGATTACAAGGAGAAATTGGGTCAAGAGGAAAACTAAAATTAACCTTTTGCAACTGTTTACCTAACTTTTTCATACAGTAAAATTAAGTAGCAAGAGTGTGTGAGTGACTATACATTCACTTTGTTTTACCTTCCAATTATCCCCATGATGACTTCTCCAGAGGTCAAAATAATTAGAAAAAATATTTCCCTTCGTTATATTGTTGAACTCAAGTAAGTGGGTAAATTTTTAAGATGAAAATGGATATACTTACAGAAGTACCATATGAATAGGATAACCTTGCCTTACGGCCACGAAGATCAATGTCTTATGTGTTAAGTACGATTGCGAAAATAAAAAGCAGAGTTCAAGTCAGATTTTTTGTATGGTTCATGCGAATCATTTATGCAATTAGCGATTATTAGTCAAAACATAAATATGAACAAAATGATAAAATAAAATAATAGTAACTTAACTAGAACTAAAATGATATAAACTAAAAACTATTGATAAAAAGTAAGGATATCCTTATCAAATGTATATAGATAGATATACAGTTTAAGAAGGTAAAATTAATTTGCTTATCGTCGCTTGATATGGATTTTGAAAGTATCAAAAAATATAGACAGCACACATAGAATCAACAAAAATCTAATATAATATTGGTAAACTTTACAAAATATAACTTCACTTGATTCACTTGTCACTTGTGTCAAATGTTCTCAATCAACAGGGATCAATATTTACCTATGTCGATGTGATTTCTTTGACTTCTTACTCTTCTTCTCCTTCTTCCTCCTTTTTCGACGGGTTTCCTCATCGGATGAGGAAGAGGAGCTAGAACTTGAGGATCGCTTTCGTTTGTGAGACTTCTTCTTCTTCTTGGATTTCTCTGAAGATTTAACTGATGCTGCTGGTACTGCTATTTTGGCTGCGGGTTCCAAATCGGTGTTCTGTTATTTAATTAATAAAATCATTCCAAAATTAGTTATTTGAAATACAATCATTTAATCATTTAAGATTAATTCAATTGTTATTAAAATAAGGATAATCAAGTTGGATTTGAAAATGTACCTTTGCTTCAGCTGACATTTCGGTTTCTGCTTTCTTTCCTTCTAATGACGACCCAGGAACGAAGTCATCTTTGATACCGAACGCATCTTTGGCTCTGTCGTTCTTCTGCTCCTGTGCTACGGAATACTCGTGACTGTCTTTGGCTCTGTTTAATAAATGAAACAAATGAATAATTTAGTCATTTGAACAATTTGTTGAAAATTATTGTTAAAATTATACAACTTTGCACAACTACTGCTAAATCAATTTCACACTGAATTAGTAACCTTCGCCTTTTTCGGTGACAGCAACAACAACAGGAAGGAGGTGCAGCTATCAATATAAATCTACTTGCCACAGGAGGTTGATATGAAATCCTACTTTTCCTCTTTATCCTATCGTCAACACGTTTACTAGAATGACTTTTACTTTCTTTGAATCTCCGATCCGTTTTTGATTTAACTGTTTCTTTCGCAATGTTTTCATCTATCTCAATGCTACTTTTAATGACTTTGTGCAATTTCTCTTCTGGATCGTAGGACAAGTCCTGCTTACTACTTTCAGTTGATCGAACACTTTCACTTTCAACTTTATCAATGATTGGTTCAACATCCTCTAATCTTGACTCATATTTAAATCTACTTTTACGACTAGACTTTGAAGAACTATCTACACTGTGCCCATTCGTAAGTTTCCTAACCGTAGTCATTTTATATATTTAATTAATGCTAAAATATTCCTATCTATAATGCAAGACAAAGACAAAGTTGTACAAATGGAAGACTAGTTATCATCAATGGAAGACTTGATTATATTGAGATTGTTTCAACTTTCTGTTACATAATAATATTATTACTATGTTATTGGAAGACATAGATTTGGAATGGAAGACCGTATTAACCGTAAGTTACATAATACTTTTCAATTTTACATTATGTATAATACCCTTCAAACTGCCTCATGCAGTTTTTACTCTGATTTAATTTTTAAAACTCTATTCTATCATTGCTACAAATACGAGGAAAAAAATAAAGCTCAACCCATGATGCAAATTGTAACCGATACCTATCCCGAGTTTTTCTAACCCTCAGTCTATTTACAGTTTATTAACTCTTGTGTAAGGCTTTTTTGCAATGCAGAGTTTTTAAATTTCTATCCTAGACAGGTATAACGTACACTGAATTTTACACTAAAATAACAGCATTGCAGGTTGCAGCAAATGTATATGAAATGGATTTAAACCACTAAGAAGATTTAAAATACAGTAATTTAGTGAAAGCCTGCTTTCGTTTTTTTGCTTTGAGTGAAATGATCAATAATTCACGACTCCTATCACCTCTTGGAAAGTAAGTCTAGAAGGGAGTACAAACTAACAAGAAACAGAGCAATGCGTCTAGCTAGATACCGTCTAGGGAGACGATCGAATCAACCTAGCCGCAGAAGCTCTACGACTTAGGAGCCTCAGAAATTCCGGATTTGGGGCTTCCCTTCCCTGGGCCTGGTCTTTCTCAACCTCCGACCGATCCGACTCAGTCACAAAACCAATAATTCTACGCCACATACACACACTCTCCTATACAAAGGAAAGCAAAATACATCGTTTCAACCGTATAACCGCTATACAGAAGAAATTACATTCCTTTAATAACAAATGAAACTCAAAGGGGAAAGCAAGCAAGGAATCTGTGGAAGATGCTTTTTTTAACTTTTCCCCTACGGTATGGATGGATCAATAGTTTTCACTTCTACCCGGCCTGATTGTACGTCTTAACAAAACTATAATATGTAACACTATATTCTTATGAAGCTAAGGCTATACTTTGTTATGGGTTAATTTAAAAAACTGACTGAATACTTTTGAGTTCACTGCTGCCTGCATTGATTGTGAACTTAGCAAATTGATAAAAATAGGAATTTTATATTTTTATCTTTAGGTTATAGAATTTCATATTGTTTCTCTTTTGTCTAAATACATAAAAAGTATCCCATGTACAATAAATAAAATCCTTCAAGTAACGAATGATCCACTTACATACAAGCAAACACGTTACGTGTCTTTTACTTCCTAAGCCCGTTTATCAGCAGTACAGATGCAATGCGACTTTCACCAATGACACATACTACTTTCACTTATAGCTTTGGTTCAACGTATCTTCTATCGTAATCTTCCAGAGAAAAAGTTTAATCGGTTTGAGAATATTAAGTCCAATATTTTAGATGTCCAGGTTTACCAGCCGTGTGTTATCTACAAGGACGCTAGGGTTCGAATGAAGATGAGAATCTTGCTCAGAAACTTTGAACAAGGATTTACTACATTTAACCTGACTTCGTGACAGTAAAGTCGTTACTGGTACGAGTGGGAGTGAAAGCTATTTAAAATACATGGAATATTTAAGAAGCACGAGATTGTGCACCATTGGGAAATGGTACGATAAACCAAGTCCATTTCAGTGTAATTGAGCCGAAATATTTCTGACTATTCCTATAGCCCCTAAGATTACTCAGCCAGTAAGTCATACTAACAAGTTGAACGCTATCACAAAGAGAAGTAAGATCGGAGAATGCTTTTCCCAAAACTACTGTAATAAAAATATATATACGTAACGGTAAGGGGCAGAAGAGAAAAGTTCTAAAAAATGGATCGATTATTTTAGGGCAATATCGTATGCGTAAAATTGAATTACATGTGTTTCGCTAATTTTATAGTTATGTCTTGAAAACCTGAGGTTTTATGTTGAGAACAACTCAAATATGTAGGTTGTCTCGTTGAACTATTGAAAGAATCAGTTTTATTCTAGCTTTCTTTCTATTGGAAAGTTAGAAAGCTAAAGTTCTGAATTAATATATTTTTTTTTGCACAGAGGTGACAGGTGATATGTTATATGATGAAGTTTGTTTATCTTTCAATCATAGCATCTAATAAAGATCTAAAACTAATCATAACTTATAGCAAATTATGTGTTTTTAAATTCCCAATCAATGTTTTACTACACATAATACAAAAGTTACATCTAATTCATATTTGAAAATTTATGCAAATTCCATGATCTATGATTTATGATGAATAATTTTCTCCTTTCAGCTCATGTACTAAGCTAAGTTTCTGTTCTAAGCTGTTCTGCTAAGTTTCGTAATTTTATTTGTTTTGTCCTTCTGCTTTCTTTTTGCATTAAAGAATAGCATAGCATTTGGATTGAATAAATTATGCATCACCACACGCCTAAAAACTCTCCATAAAAGTTCGATGACACGGTATAACTGATCAAACTTAAAAACCGTGTGCGCTAATACTTTATAAAAATGTAATGATTGATTTTGGTAGTTTAATTATACAAGCATGCTAGTGTAGTTCCGATCCATCATTAACTATTAAATATTATACATACAATAAAATTAAAACGTGTACTTACAATGCTCGACCAGAAGCATCTCTTTGATACGATAGTTTCTTTTCTGCCAGAAGTTTCAAACGGAACGCATTTACCTTCTCGTCAATTTCGGCTTCGGGTAGTTCCTGTTCTTCCAGAAGGTCTCGCAGTTCCATGCATCTCACCTATGAACATAGTCAACAAAAATTTAAAATACATTCTTTTAAACCATAATAGATATCATTATTTTATTTACAGTGAAATTCTATTAACTGCATACTTTTATGAAGCAAAAAATACGTACACGGAGACATAAAAAAACGAATAATATAAATCGCTTGGATATATGCAGACAAATAATTATAAATAAAGAAATAAATAATAAAACATTATAAAAAATCACTAAGCATTTCTTTTTAACATAATGCATGATAAAAAGCACAGGTGCAACACATAAGCTTACAAACATATGTACAGTTAATGTATACACAAATGAGAAAATATCGATACTCTTTATAAATTAACACTAAATATGTACCTTATTGTGGAATACGTAAGTACGTAAGCAAAGTTATAAGACTTCGAATACCGAACAATTCAGGTCAGCAATGAAAAAAGATTAATGAACTTGTCAGAATTTACGAAATTAATGAAAATGCATATATAATTTGCCTTGTGCCAACCAACGGCAATATTGGCATAACTAAATGATACGGTGAGTAGTACTAATTGTTATTATTTTAGAGAATTCTATTAAAGTTTTTAAAACTATGTACTTATAAGTATAACAGATATCTATCTGTTATGTGTTATACTTTGAAGAGTCAGTGAGTAAAATAAAAAATTTCAGAGAATCTGTTTTTTTATGATTTCAACTATGATTTTACTGCTTCTATGCCTTCGTAGAAGTAGTTGGCTTATATAATATTAAATTGATTGGTTGATAAAAAGCTAACCTTGAGAAATAACGATATTGATGATGATAACAGACATACTCGTAACTAATTAAATATTCATAAATATCGACCGAAGTAATCATAGGTCAGACTACACCTGAAAATCTTTCACAGAACTACTACGGTATGCTTGACAAGCCATGTTGTATTGCTTTATTGGCAAATACAAAATATACTTTTA
>JAQFZZ010001785.1:0-10151 GCA_034696405.1 Isotoma caerulea | reverse complement strand
GAAACTGAAATTCTTTCATCTTTCTGCGAATTTAAGATAACAGCTACAATTAATTTTTTTCTATTTTTTCGTCCATTTAATATTCAAATGAAGTGCATCAAAATTTTCACATTTTTATTTAAAGCTTGAGACAAAAATAGTAAATATAGAGATCCATGACGTCTTTAATAACATTTTAAATAATTATTCAACACGTTTGTTTCAAATTGCTCTTAAAATTTGCCAAGCAATAAAGTACCCTACAGAGTTTACTTCCTGTATACAAATATCCTGCGTATAGTTTTGTATTGTATGTAATAGGCCTGTAGAATAATTTGATCAATCAGTCATAACAGATTATTACAGGGGTGCTAAAATAAGCCCAATCGATAGGAATGAAACCCATAATTGCTTTCCTCTATCATTAGTACAAGATAAATGACATGGATGCAGACTGACTGACGTGACGTTAAGGTACAGAAGGGTATTTCACACTTTGTCAAAAGTCAAAAGTTGAAGAGTTTAAAATTAAAAGCTTTGTGTGTACGAAATCTGATATGATTTGTACAAAATAGATTATTACAGCTTTCACAAGGTGGATTAAGCAATTTTACTCGATGGAGAATGGTGGAAGCTATTAGTTAATAGCCTAGAGGTAATCTAGCAGTCATGATATTCATATTTATTATGCATGAGACGAGACAAGCCAAACTAAACCACTCTTTAGACTCTACCTTACTATTTAATACTTGGCTAGAGTGTAAGAATATTACAAGTTACATAAAATAAACACCTGAGATTAGTCCTGGTGCTGGTCGTAATGGCTAATGTTGTAAAATTGTAAATACCAAGGAGATTTTCACATTCATCATAATCCGTCAACTGAAATTTTCTCTTTGATGATGACAATCACAAGGCGCAATCAGCAATCACTCATATTCACATTTAACATTTTATTATTAATATTCTCCGCTAATCTGAGTTTTAAATGGTAACATCTCGCACCTAAAAAAGAAATAATAGTAAAACATATCACCACCAACACTACTACTTGTACCATAAATGATGAAAAGACCCTAGTTTGAAATACATATAGTCAATAGTGACAGGATAACAACAACAACACACGTACTCCTTCCCCACTGTGAGTTGTGATTAGGATTTGTTCATTTGTCATTTTAAGTCCGTTATCGTTATCGGACATTATTTAAGAAGAGAACGAATAATATGGAAAAACTATTTAATTCTAATGAGCTATTTAAATAAATTTTAACATTTCTTATATTTTCTTGCATTTTATCCCAAATTCATTCTGATGCTAACTTTGGAAAGAATTTGTACAACAGGAAATTGTACAATTTGAAGTAGAATTTTAAGACACGTATGCCAATATAGGAAAGTGAAATGAATAATTTAAAAAATTTAAATTTCCAACGGACAACGGATAAAAAATACCGCTAGGTATTTTATTTTTTAATGTATTCATTTCATGCTTTAAAGCTACCGGCTACGTTTCTCCAATTAGATTTAAATACTTCAAAGTTAAGCAATTGAGAGGTTAATTGTTTCTTAATGAGGGGTAATAAATGCAGAGAAAAATTTATTATTCTTAACGTTTTTTAATTGTGTGACTAAGAGAATAAATAGCTTCTCACTTTTGGGCTATTTTTATCATCATCCAAATTTTCACCCGATATCTGGATGTAAAGAGGGAAAGAGAGATTGTTGGTATTAAAACATAATGTGTGCATGCATGTAATTGCTTGGGCATATTTAAATGTGGTTGAAGGTAGTTTGAATTTTGTATTTGGTTTGGTAATAGTATAATAAATAATGAAAAGCTGAGGTAGTGGAAAGTCTAATGATGTTTGCACATAACTTTTACCTAGCTGGTTTGTTGGTTGCGTGCATAAGGAGTTAGTTAATAGAGAAAGGAATGAAATGAGAAAGTCGAATATGCAGTATTAAAAGAGAAACTTCCGGTAAAATAGTCGTTTAAGGTCTTTCTAACAAATCAAATATTCATATTGATTTTGCATAGATAAATTCAATCCACAATGCCAGCAGGTTACAGAAATAATATGAGAAATGCACTTGGTCTATATTTGCAGTTTATAAGGTCGTATGGTTTTGTTTATAGCTGTCAAGAATGTATACATAATGTGTATGCATAATAGCTTCTATCTATCATATCCGTTTAAAGCCTTTATAATTTATTTATTCTAGCTCGTGTTTTCAACTCCATTTAAACTTTTCATGGAAATTTCAGGGTTCGCATTTTAAAATTCTCAGCCGTGTGTAAAGTAGAAAATTTGCGCAAGTTTAAAAATTAAAAATTAATTGGCCGCATGTTCAGCATGGTTTAAAACGTTTAAACTTTCAAACTTCAAACCCCAAATTGATGTATTGGCCATGTCACTTTTGATATATTTGCAAGAGTGCAAATATATCAAAAAAATAAATGGAAAAAACTCAACGTTTCAAATTCAAAGTGAGCAAATCAACCGAAAGAATAAACTAATGTAAATGAATGCACACATCATAAAAGTAAATAAAAACGGCGATGGATAGGGAAATATACCAAATTTAATGGACTTTCTCACAGAACAATCTTTGTCTTTGCTGGCTATACTTTTCTCTAAATATAATAGAATATTTAAAAAGGTGTGTGACTGCATACGCAAAGAAACAGTTTGTATTTCTAGTGTACCATAGAATAACAGTATGAATAAATTGGAGATGATTGTGTGATTGTCGCTTAGTCAATATATGCATGGGGAAAACTCAAATATCCTAGGTCTAAATTTCTTCTTTTGTTTTATTACCAATCAATAAATTCATCACGATATTCAATTGAACACTCTAGTTGCAATTTATAGAAAGGCTCAGTTGACTCGATATATACTCGCATAATATTGTGTTTCCCAATAACTAACTTCCACATGATTGAGTTTCTTTTCTCCCTTTCAAAGTTTTACTTTCGAAACTTTGAAAATCTGAAATCTAAGATCAGGTTTTTCAAAAAGATGTGCCACTCCCATATTTGCCCAATTCTAAAACGACACATTTTTAAACTCCCTGTACATCTAGGTTTTAAACTAATCAATTTTTACTAAATGCATAGGTTAGAATTAGGTATTTCATCAATTTTACACTCGGATATACCGTACTTTCATTTCAAGACTTGCAACATTAATAGCCCTAAACTAGTCTAAACTTGTAAAAATAGTCGTGTGCGAACAAAAGAAAACGGAACAACACTTTGAAACTCAAGAACAACTTGTTTTAAATTTTAATTATTCTTCAAATAGTCCCAGATACAATCGTATGCATTTGCCTTTCGCTCATCAATGTTTAATAAAATAAGTCCACAGGGAAATTGAAAAAGGTTGCACAAGAATAAATTTCTTACACGTTTTATTGATTAAAACAACTTATAATGATAATACAGTTCGATAAAAAAATCTAAAATACTGAAGAAATTAATCGGAAATAGTTCCAAAAACTCCCTTTCGAAAAAGAAAATATTATCAATATTTCTAATCTTATTTGAAAACTTTTCTCTAACTTTTACAAAAATCGAAAACATTTTTTTATGACATGGCGATTCATAAAAATTAGACCATGATACAAGGAAAAGGAGGAAAATATGAGAATGTATTAAATGTCTTAAATCATTGTTTTCTCTCATCCTCCTTCTTGTTCTTCTTCGTTTTATTACATCATATTACCCATTGAAATTCCACTGAAGAGATTGTAGAATGCCTACAGTTTTTAGCGTTATAATATAATCTACCTTAATCCAGATAAGACCATATTCAGCCCGAAAGATAACTTATTATGCATTGTTAAAGTATAACTGCCTGGGATACCAACTCAACCAGCTCGAGAATGAACTGACCATTCATTATATTATAAATGTCTCATAAGATTTTCAGTATTGTCTGGATTAGCATTGTTAAAGATGTTTAAAAAGATTAAGAAGGATATACAACATTTATTATGTAAAGTGATTGTGGAAATTAGTCAGATCTTTAAACTCCTTTAAAGCCAGCAGGTAGTAAGTGACGTAGGGTAATAATCTTAGGTCATTGGTGCCAAAAGGGTATACGCGTGCAGGAACTGAATAAATACTGAAGGGCATCTCAGCCGTTCTGACAGATCACTATACACTAGATATGCATTAACATAAGCATCAACTATGTACCAGTATGTAGCATTAAAAATTTTAAATGAAAACATAACAACAGCCAAGACAGTATTTTTTATACTGTAAAAAAATAAAAAATAAAATAATTGACTATATATATATATTACAACTTAAGTGATGAGATTTGCCGCTTTATATAATGCAGTTTATCAAACGTATTATAAAAAGATAAGAGGCAAAGAAGAGGTTATAGAATCCATTCAAGTTTAAAAACTTAAGAGAAGACAAGTTTGGTAAGGTTATGAAATAAAAGAGGGAATTCACGCCCTGTGGTATTCTGGTAAATAAGTATAAATCTTTGTGTCAAAAAATTCAAATATTGAATTTGCATTTTGAAAAAGCCAAGCCCTCATCGTCTTAACTGAGGTTTAAACTCTTTACGCAATGCAATCCTGCCTCAACTTCCCATATACATACCTTATATGACACAAAGTTATATAAGACGATAGGGGTTTTTTCCCTGTATTTTCATTTGCATAATTTTTTATCTTTTTATTATTTTTATAAGGAAGATGATCCCGCATCGGTTTTTCTTCCTCTGTGTTCATATATATACAGACTTAAGAACCGGACAACTTTAACAAGCTTGATCTTCTTTATTGTTACAGACGGCTAGGTTTACATTACTTTACTTGAGTTTTTTTTCTCTAATAAAATAAAATGGTTTCTGATGATAATAATTGTAATAATAATAATAATAGATATAACTGAACTGACAAGAAGAATTGCTATAAGACCAACCCACACGTTTGGCACGACACTCGTATGAAAATTGAGCAGAGTTACACATCAAGCAAAGAAGATAGGATCTTCTGTGTATGTAATCATCTTCATCCTCATCACTGAACACTTCCTTCGGCTCTAATTCATTTCATTGTAACAAGTAACAACCGGCGAGCCCAAACTATTCCATCCTTATTTATGCAAATTATCATCATCTCTTCTTGAGTCTTGAGGAGAAAAATGCCTTCTTCTCAGTTACAGATTGAAGATCGAACATTGACCAAAATAGGAGGGTGGATGTGATACCAGGTGTAATTTGATACATCATCATCCCAATTGTTATGATAGTTTTGAGTTGAACCTTGAGCCTAGCTCAAACCAATTCCACTTCGGCTCTTTCAATTCAAATTTTAAAATAATAATAATTACGGACTGGTTTAAGCAGGAACTAACCTCGGACTCTTCTTCTTCCCTCTGGGAAATTATTTTGTGTTCTTCTTATGTAGATTTTATTCTTTTTTTATTTATTCCGTTTGAATTTACCAATAAGGAATCATCAACTTTGTGCTTCATAACATAACAAGGGAAGTACACGACTGACTATTCAAAAGAGAACTATCATTAAGCTCAATCATACTTTGATAATGATATGTACTCTGTCGTCTTACACTCCTCACTCTTTGCTATTACTACGTACATAATCTTCCAAATTTAGCAGGTTTTTTTACACTCTTTTTTGTCCACTTACATGATACTGGGCGTACAGTTTGTTTTATAAGTGGACACGTCCTTCTTCTTCAAGAAAGATAGATAGAGGAACTTAAAAATTCAAAACATTTTACTGCCATGTCAATCAATACAATACTATAAAACTAAATGGATGGAAATCGGTATAAAGAAAGAGAGACAAAGGAAAAGAAAAAACTGTCAGTAAAAGCCTTAATTGAGTCGAATGCATGAAATAATGATGATGATGGTGGCATGGTATGGCGGTGGAATGCCAAGCTTTTGTTTTTTATCATTAAAAAGTAGCAGAATCTTATACTTGGATACGATTCATCATTTGAGAAGATGCCACCGGAATATCAAACAATAATCAAAGTCAAGCCATCATTAAATACTATCTATCTATTTTTTTATAACCACGGGTGAAAATCTTTGCAAAAATTACCCTAACCTTTTTCCTCTTATGGAAAAGGAAGGAAGCAGACCGGATTGGATAAGATTAATCCTTACTTAATATTTATGCAAAAGTAAGGTACATATGTGTATAATATCCAGTATGAATATATTTAACAGATTGATTCATGATGGAAAAACTTGTCTTACCACTTTGATCTATGTGATCTTGGTGAAGTAACAGCTTAGCAGTTTAAAATGATAGTTTGGTTTGTGGTCAGTTGAGAAGGGCAGCCCAGGCCAAGCCAGACTTAAAGTCAAATAGAATCCAATGCAGAGTGTATATTGAGTCTTTGAAATTTTGTCTCGAGGGGGGACGAACCTGTTGACCAAAGAGAGAAAGAGACAAAGATAATTTTGAGTGAAACATGGTACATTTAATGCATGATGATGATCTCACGTAAAGATATCAAACATTTTTAAATGGAAAACTTTATTGTACTTCCAACTCCATTTGGCACTTGGTATAAACAACCAACAACCTCCATCACCATGAATAACATAAACGAACTTTGCAAAAATAAGAAAAAAATTCGCAATATTTTATCAAAGAATACTGATAAGTTAGCTAAAGGTATGTCATGTGGAGGTAGGTAGAGGCAGGTAGGTAGGTATATGTGTATGCATGCAAGCTATCATCACCTGTTAAGTAATAATCATAAGTAACGAGTGAGTAACTATTGAATATTTCTGAGTAATTTGTGGCATCATCTCCCAGCACTGTCCATCCGTATAAAATTAAATTTTAAAGTCACGATTACTCACGATAACATTTTATTAGATTTTAAAAGTATCCTCACAAGCCTCGCCTACCTTCATACATTTTACTCAATTTTTCTGACTCTACACTCCGCAGTCTAGTAGTACGTGTTCACCTAACATGAAAATGCTTTTGCTATTACAACCCGAATTTCTTTTAAAATTTACAAATCTTATTTATATGCTAATCAATACTGGTTTTAAACTTTTAATTATTTGCAAGTAATTACTAACTACCACTTGAAAAATTATTATTTTCTTTAAAGTCAATGTCAAGCTTAAGGCGGAAAGATTACATTTTAGCCATTCATCCGAAACAAGGACACTCCTGACCTTTGACAGTTAAAAAGTCTTGAAAGTCTAAACTTTCCTCTATCTCTCTCTCTCTCTTATTTTTCTAAAATATTTCCGTATTCCAGATTGAAATGAAACCCCGACCCTAACTGGCTTGGCTTGGTTTGGCTTTACGAAATTGCGATTTAAATAAAAGTCAAAAATGCCATAGGCTTAAATTACTTTAGAGTCAAACTCCTACACGACCTACGCATGGAAAAATATTAAGTTAATGGTCTTATCATCATAATAGGTAATAACTTATAAGAAAGAACATCCGCTGTTGTCTTGTACGTTGTACCTTATAAGTTTTAAATCTCAACGTAGGTTGAATTGTACTTATAAAAGACAAAGAAGCAGTTTCTCTCTCCCGTCTACATAAATTCTTCAAGTAGTAAAACAATTTAGGAGATTATTTTACTTTGAAATATTTACAATTTATAATTTTTCATCCTCAATTCACTCCCGGCTATTTAGCATTGAACATTGAACAAGATAATTTCTGATTAATAATAATAAAGGAGCAACTATTATTTATCATTTCTTCTTATCACACATGCTTTTAAGCTATATATTGTTATCTGCTGAATGTACAAAGGTTGGTATGTCTGTCTCAACTGAACACGGAAGGTTATGTTCAGTATATTAATCTCTTATGGATTATCAGGAATTTCTCTCTCATCCTTTCATTCGTATTAACTTTTCACAATCTTATTAAATGTTACCCTACCAGAACCCGAGACAGGTTTAAAATTTAAAACGGAATCTGTCCATATTTCATATCAATGCCAGGCCAGAGAAGAAAAACCTTATTATTATTATTATCATTATTATTTCTTCAGATCATCTTAATAGACTATATGTAAAGTAAAGTATGCGGTCTTAGGGTATTTTCAGTCCGCAATATCATTACCTTTCCTTATGTGTAATTTTTTTTCTTAGAAACTCTAGGAATACAAAGTTGAACGTATGTATAGTTAATGCATTAGGAGAGTAGACATCATGACTGACTATGACATAATAACTGCAACAACCTGTTTCCATTTATTCCTTAATTGAAAACTCTGCTGGGAATCCTGTCCAAGCAAATTTACACTCGACATCCACGACCAACCAGCTATTCCACAGCAATAAAAATAAAATATTCTACAATTGTATAATATCAAGATATAGAAACAAATGTAGAAACACTTATTCCAAGCCTTGTGTGTATATATATAAGGCTTATTTGTTATTTTATTCTCAATAAAAGTTTTACACACTTGGATTGTTGGATTAGAACAAATTGCAAGGGTTTTTTATTTAACTTGTTTTTCCTTCGTCACTTCTCTTGTCTTTTATGATTTTGGGTTGAGTGTAGTGAAGAGTGTAGTAATAATATAATGATTAGCTCACTTACATCACATCAAGGGTTTATTAACCAAAAGAATCATATTATTATAAAGAGGGATAAAAATTATAAAATATACAAGACGAGTTTAATAATTTGCCCATTTTACGACCACGCAACGCACTCTTCACCGTCTTGTCAAAATAAAATCAACAGGGATGCGATTCGAATTTTTATATACTTTTTTTCACAAGCAGATAGAATAATCTGTGGTATGTCTTGGCTTGGCCTGACCTTGTGATCGCTGATTTTAAGTTGCAGTTAGTTAGTTTACCCTCTACAGGGTCAAATCGTGAATCGATTCCTGTTTCCTCGTCAGAGAAATACTTTGAGAGTAAACTTTCTACCTTTTGGTATACACACTGTTAATTGGTTTGGAATTTTGAAATTTTAAAATTTTTAAAGCTTACCGTTTAATACAAATAAATGTCAAGTAATAGAAATATTTTAGAACAGGGTTTTTACAACCTAATGAACAAAAACTTACTGGCTGGTCAATACTGAGAGGGAGAGAGAGAGAGGAAATATAACCTCGATGAATATTTTATAAGTAATTCATTTAAAGTCTGAGACAAAAGTTTATCGATTCCTGTCCATCCGCTCATCATATTTTTGATTAAAATTTCAAAAGTTTTTAAACTCCCTTTCAGTCTCATTTTTCATTTATCTCATGATTATAGGTTGGTTTCAGTCCTTCCGACTTTCCATCCATATCTCAATGCTCCATACAGTAGTTTGTAAGTTATTATAGAATGCACTCGAATCCAACCCAATCCAGTGTGTACAATCTAAGAACATTAATGTTGAAGCCGGATAGAAAATCCTGAAATATTTCTTCCTGTGCTGTAAAGCATAATAGTTAAGTGAGACTCAATACTCGAGAGTAGATCTTCTCCTTATACTTTAGTGGATTGGATTGGATAGCAGTTGATAATATTCGTTGGTCGGGATGAAGTTTTGTTTTCTGATGTTGCTCTCTGTTATCTATGATAATTTACTTACTTCCTCATTGCTTCCGCCTTCCAAAAACTTCTCTACACTCAAGACTCTAGATCTATCCCATACTGCCTTAGTACCAATATTAAATTATCCATTCATAAACAAAACATTGCATTATAATATTATTATTATTCTTAATAGTACTGAGACTGGGATCAGTATGGGATAGGAAGATGTATGTGATGTGATTTGAGTATATAATATTATGATGGTGTTGCATGGAATGCCAAACTAATAAAATAACAATGGGACATTAAGTCCTTGCCTTAAGTGCAGTCTTATTTTATGCACGCATACTAAATTCATACTAGTCACAACTTACACCCTACCCGTTTCCTACCTATTATATGAGTCTTATTCCTGTATTATTTAAGTATCCTCTTTTTACATCTCTACATCTATATGAATTAAATTGTTTTTTATTTTATTTTACACTGAAGACAATTCCAAATGGGTTTCAAAATATCAGTTTAATAACAATGGATTATAGAGGATTTTTGATTGAGATTTTATTTAATGCGTGAAGTGATAATGCGATTGAAGATGAGCATAGAGTTATATGAATTCGCATGACGATCC